>LPNX011037764.1:84647-98405 GCA_001517045.1 Pseudotsuga menziesii | reverse complement strand
TGGGGGGGGGGGTTATAAAAACCACCCCTAAAAGTCCAATTCTTAGGAATTTTGAGGGAGGTTTTTAAGAACCACCCCCAAAGAACTTTTTTTTTAGGGGGGGGAAGTGTTTAGAGAAACCACCGCAAGCCAAAACCTCACCAAAAAGGGTATTTTTTTGTAGTGTCTAAATGACCACCAAGAATCACGATGAAGACTATGCCATATACATAGGAACATATATCTTAAAATCACATCGAATTGAAAATGTAATGTTGATGTAGTAGCTGTGTGAGGAATCCTGCAATTTTACCCTAGATTAAAGCAAATACGAAAACATATATTCAAGTATAAATAAGAAGGAACCTCACTCATTTTCAACTAGGAAAGTTCACTCCACTCAAGGAAGAAGTTTGCTACAAGATAGAAGAATTATTTTATGGAGTTCACAATATGTGGAAGAGTTTCTCATTTGTTCTTGGGGTTGATATTTTTATATATGTGATTAGTATGTATCTGGATGTATATTCATAAACTTTGAACTGAGATCTCTATTATAAGGTTTCTAGGTTTTCTCCTGTGTGGTTTCCCAGGTCAAAATATTGTGTCTATGTTTTATGTGCTTGGTTGTTCTTTTAGCAATCATACTATATGTTCTACTGCATACAATATTGGAATTATACTGCTATTTTTAAAAACTATCATTGTATCAGAGAATTTCTAAAAGATACCTTCGCAAAAAACTAGGGATCCATATTTCTGAGCTTTACAACCTCAATTCTATCTTGAAAAGTTCATAGTGAAATTCTCCCTAGGAGGGTGCACCATTCTGTGGAGAAAAAATCTTAATAGATGATATTTAAAAATTTTAACTAATTCTATCGGGGTCAAGGTTTCTTGATTCATTCCCTTCTTATATCCACTTATTTGGTTCAATATTGGCATTCTCCTACTCAACTTGGTGCGACTGTATCTTTCTGTGGAACCAAATCCTCATTTTAAGAACTTTCAACTTTGACCTAAATTATGTCAGTATTAGAAACTATGGCTTCCATTTTTTTACTACTCTGTCCATATGTCTAGGAGAAAACAAGGTCTATTTAGCTATCCCTAGGAGGGCACATTTATCTGTGGAATCATATTTGCAAGAATCTAAACTTTAATTTTGACCATCTCCTACCAAGGTTTCTAGGTCAGTCTTTAGATCTCAATGTTCCAGTAAAGATGAATAATGTGAAGGTGGAAGATAAACTTGATGGGGATTCCAAATTCAACTCATGGAAGTATATGATACTCATTATCCTAGAGGAGAATGATCTTATAAATTTTTTAAATGAAAATGTGCCATAACCAGAACAACAAGCACAGATGACTAAATTGACGAAAAATGATGTCAAGGAAACAAGTATTCTGATAGATGCCACTTGGTACCTCATATTTTTCAGAAGAAGAAAACCAAAAATATGTTTGGAGTCTTGAAGAAATTATTTGAAAATATCAACATCAATAGAGCTCTTTCCTTAAGACAACAACTCTCTAACATGAAGATGACAAATTCAGACTCAGTTACATCCTACCTCATTAATATTTATGAGCTAAGAGATCAATTTAGCACCATTGGAGAATTGATTGAAGATAGAGAACTTATCATGATGACTCTTAATGGTTTCCCCTCCTCGTGGGAACCATTCATTTAGAGTATTAGTGGGTAATCAAAATTTCCCAAGTTTGATCAATTGTGGGCAGACTTTACACAAGAAGAGACTAGACTTGAAGCTAGAGGCATATTGCATGGAACTCAACATGAAGAAAACCATGCCCTTACATCTCATGCCAAGAAGGGAAAAGGAAAGAGAATAAAGTTTCATGGAAGAAAAGACAAAGGTGAAATATCAAATCCCAATCCAAAACAAAAGAAGAATAAGGATATTTCTCATATTCAGTGATTTAGATGTCATAAATATGTTCACTATTCCAAAAGGTGTTGTGGATCAAAAAAGGAAAAACAACAAGCCTCTACTGCTGATATCGATGCATATACTCCACACAAAAAAGTTAAGGAATGATTATTTTGAACAAGGTACGGAGGATCGTCGAAAGGATTTGTTCTTCTAGTACTCTCCATGTATGCACCAATGATGAATTTATCAAGATAATGTGATTTTTCTTGGTAATGTGTGAATATCAAGATTACAGTTTCTTTAATGGGATTCGGACAAGAAAAAATATGAAGGTTAGAGGACTCCTATGATTTCTGCAGGGATGCAAAGATCAAGATGGATCCCACAAAAAAACAAAATATAAGTATTTGTATTTGGATGATCATTTGTCACTATGTCTCTTGTAGATCATATCTATATGTTTCGAATATATTTTCATAATAGTGTATATAGTTATGTTTTCCCATAATTTGTTTCTTATGTATTTCATATTATGTAGATAATGGGGTAAGTGGAGGTTATAGTGCTGGATAACATTCCATGAGCCCCTGATGGAGCTAGTCTAAGATGAAACCTCTTTGCTAACATGTTGAGAATTGTGTATGCTCTCGATAGTTTGTTCTAGTGGATATGGAAGGAATCTAGATAGTTACCAATTGTGTTTGTAATATGGATGGATGTTGTACTGAAGAATTGGCTAATATTCTTACATAAATGTGTGAATTATTTTCATTGCATTGAAATGTCAACATAATTTGATTGAATTTCATGATTCTACAATATTGCTAACTATCTAATTGGATTTGAATTGTAGGGAAAGACCATATTCCATGGCCTATAAAGGAAGGATAATGATACTTGATATAGAGTACAAGTGATGGACATATATATCTCATTGATATTCAATGTTCAAGAGAGAGAATGATGCTCGAAAGGAGGAAGATTTTAGGAGCATGGATTCTATGATAAAGTGAGCAACACTAATATGAGATAGACGTGGATATAGTACTTTCAGTCATATGTGGACACATGATCCAAAGGTCCAAAGGATATCATATGGAAATTAATGGTTGGGAGGAGGCACTAATGCATGATGATCTCTTTTCTATAATTGTTCATTCTATCAATGATCATGAGAAGGAGTTGGAATATAGTTGGAGTCATGGAAGACTCTAGAAGTAGTTAGAGTTGTTTAGTCCTAAAGAACATGATCATCTACTCAATTTACTTATAAGGATATAGAGAGAATTAGTTACATGTGCATAGGAAGTTATCCTTGAGTCCATGATGAGGATCTTGAACCATTATACCATGTATTGGTATTGGAGTTGTAGTAGAGACCTAATGAGATCTTCCTCATTTAAGGGAATAACATAGTTGAGATCCTGAGAAGATATAACATGATGTAATTTGAGTACATGTCTACACTGATGGTAACAAATATAAGTGATGTATTTTTATTCATATTTGGTGGGTCCCACTATAGAGGAAGTTGAGAGGATCCTTGATGTAGCAAGTCGTCACTAGTAAAGATACTTGCAGTAAGGAGATGTGCTTATTTTCTCTATGACAATTGGTGTTCATATTGGAACCTTAAATGACTTGTCATATAGGCTCATGGACTAGTCTATAGGAATATCTAGAGGGAGAGTATGATGATCATATGTATAGGGAGAAAGGTTCTCTAGTACAAAGGGAGATGTCATGAGATTGAAGATTGATGTATGCAGCATCAAGTAAACATTCTCCTAGTATTTGTCACATGACTTGGCTAAGGGTAGATGACTCAGAATGGGACAGTGAATTCTCCCAAAAACTCTATGATAGAGTGGGGATAATAGTCCCTATATTACTACAAATGGGACCGTACATTGTCTAGGTAACTCTGTGATGGAGTGGGGATATCAGTCCCTTGTTGACTCCCTCGTTGAGAGGGAAGGATGATTTTATAGCCACATTCTCTCGAACACTTTGTCACTGTGTGGGGAGATATATTGGACACCCTATGAAGGGGTGGAGAGAACATTCCTCTCTGTCATACACTCTATGATGTTTTGGGGAGACCTCTCATTTAGCTTGTGAATCGGTGGAGAGGCCATTGCATTCTCCCAAACACTCTGTGATGGATTGGGGATATCTATAGAACACCCTATGAAAGGGTGGATAGGACAAAAAATTATCTCAGACACTCTATGATAGAGTGGGGATATATATTGGACAACTTGTGAAGGGGTGGACAGGCCACTGCATTCTCCCTGACACTCTGTGATGGAGTGAGAGATATCTTAGACATCCTGTGAAGGGATGGAGAGACCAACACATGCTCCTGGACACTCTATGACTAAGTGGGGAGATATATTGGATATCATGTGATGTGATGTATAAATTTACTGCATTCCCCCAGACACTCCTAGACAGAATGGGGACATCTCTGAGACACCCTGTGATAGGGTGGAGAGGCTAGTGCATACTACTACATACTGGTGCATACTAGTGTACATTACATGTAGGCTCTCCAATGCAATGGATTGAGATGTTGTATGTGGACCCACCAATGTAATGGGTTGATTTGTTGACTCCTTGATATAATAAGTTGATTTATTACATGTAGGTTCCCTAATGGCCAGGGTTGATTTGGTGCATATTGACTCTCCAATGGACTGGGTTGAGTTGCTAACACTTCTCGAAGGACTAAGATTGTGTTGGAAGAAATTGCTTGTGATATAGATATGTTAGAGATAGTTTTTATTTACAAATGATATCCAAATGTGTTCTAGTATGATGATTCTTCTCTAGCTAAGAGGGAGTGTTGATGTAGTAGCTGTGTGAGAAATCCTCACCAAGTCGGCCTTAGAAAATATAAAAATAAATAATGATTATTATGCATAAAAGAAAAGCCATAGCATATCAAGTGTGCAAGTTGGCCCTAGTTAAAGTGAACAAGCAAAAAAAAAGTCAACTATAAACAATAAGGTCCCTCTATCATTTTCACCTAACCAAGTTCACTCCAATACAGGAAGAATTTTGCTTCTAGCTAGAAGAAGTATTTTTCGGGGTTCCCTATCTTTGGAGGAGTTTCCCCATTGTTCTTGGGGTTTATCTTCTGTTATATGTGTTTACTATGTATTTGGATGTATGTTTTACTTTGAACTAAGATATTTATCACAACGTTGTTGTGTTTTATCCCTTGTGGTTTCCAAGGTCAAAATATTGTGTTTATTATTTCTATGCTTGGTTGTTCTTTAAGTGATACTACTATATATTATACTACATATAATATTTGAATTATACAGCTACATTTAAAAAATATCAGGAAAACCTTTAGGGGGGTCTTTCCAACCCCACCCCCCCCCAAAAAAAATTCCAAGTCATGTTGGAACTTTTGGGGGGGGGGGGGGGGGGGGGGGGTTAGCAAAACCACCCCCAAAATTATAATTCTCGTGACTTTTAGATGTGATTTTCAAAAACAAACCTTCAAAAACACCTTTATAGGGGGTCTTTCTAACCCCCCCTGCCCCCCCAAAGTCTTGAGAATTGGACTTTTGGGGGGGGCATGGGTTAGAAAACTTACCCCAATCCTGAGAATTGGACTCTTAGGGGGGGTTTAAAAACCTACCCTAAAATTCCAATTTAGAGGACTTTTGAGGGTGGTTTTTAAGAACCCCCCCACCCCAAAGGCATAAAAAAAATAAATTTGAGGCTGGGGGGGTTAGCAAAACTGTCACAAGTCAAAACCGCCCCCAAAAGGGTATTTTATTGCAGTGTGGTTTAGAGAGTGAGAAAGAGGGAGATATATTTGGGATTTATTTGTTTAGAGACATAGATAGAAATATTGGGGGTTAGGGGTTTAGAGAGAGAGATTGAAAGTTCTATAAGAGAAAGAAATGGAGAGAGTTATTGGGGGTTAGGTTTTTAGTGAGAGAGAGAGAGAGGTTGTAGGTTAGGGGTTTCGAGACGCATTTAGAGAGAGTGGAAGAGAGAGATATTTTAGGTTAGGGGTATATATATGTGTGTGTGTGGTGTTAGGATTGAGAGTGAGAGAGAGAGAATGGAGGTTAATAATTTAGAGAGGCAAAGAGATAGATAGAGATATTTGGGGATAGGGATTTAGAGAGAGAGAGAGAGACTTGGTAGGTTAGGAGTTTAGAGGGAGAGATATTGGGGTTATGGGTCTAGAGAGATATTAGGGGTTTGGGATTGCGAGATGTAGTAAGAGAGAGAGAGAGAGAGAGAGAGAGAGAGAGAGAGAGAGAGAGAGATTGGGTGTTAGGTGTTTAGAGAGAAATAATTTTTGGTTTATGGGTTTAGATACATGGAGATAGAGAGTAGGAGAGAGATAGGGGGTTAGGGATTTAGATATATAGATAGATAGGTAGAGAGAGAGAGAGAGAGAGAGAGAGATTGGGGTTAGGGGTTTGGGATTGAGAGAGAGAAAGAGAGAGATATTGGGGGTTAGGGATTTAGAGAGATAGAGAGAGAGAGAGATATTGCTGGTTATGGGTTAAGAGAGAGAGAAATTAGGGGTTAGGTGTTTATAGAGAGAGTGATGAGGGGTTAGTTTCTTAGGGAGAGAGGTATTGGAGGTTATGGGTTTATATATATATACAGAGAGAGAGAGAGAGAGTAATTAAGGGTTAGGGTTTAAAAATGTATAGAGAAAGAGATATTGGGGTTATAGAGAGAGAGATATTGGAGGTTAGGTTTTTAAAGAGAGAGAGAGAGAGGTTGTGTGTTGGTATTTTAAAGAGAAAGAAATAAATAGAAAGACACAGATTGTGGGTTATGGGTTTCGAGAGAGATTACAAGTTCCATGTTTAGAGGAAGGGGAGAGAGATATTGGCGGTTAGGGGTTTAGAGAGAGTGATAGAGAGATATATTGGGTCTTACAACTTTAGAGAGATAGAGAGAGAGATTGGAGGTTATGGATTTAGAAAGAGAACCAGATAGATAAATATATTTAAATTCAAGGGTTAAGAGAGAGATAGAGATAGAAAGATATTAAGGGTTAGGTTTTTAGAGAGAGAGAGAGAGAGATTAGGGGTTAGGTGTTTAGAGAAAGAGAGTGAGAGAGAGATTGGGGGTTTTAGGATTAGAGGTAAAGAGATATAAAGATAAAATTGTGGTTAGGGGTTTAGAGAGAGAGAGAGAGAGAGAGATATTTTGGGTTAGCAATTTAGAGAGAGCGTCATTAGGGGTTAGTGGTTTACAGAGAGAGATAGAGAGAGACAAAGACATGCAGAGTTTGGGGATGAGAGAGAGAGATATTTTAGGGTCTAGGGGTTAGATAGAGATAGAGATATTTTGGGTGTTAGGAATTTAGAAAGAGAGAGAGAATTGGGGCTAGGTGTTTATCGCAAGAGAGAATTGTAGATTAGTGATTAGGTGTTTGGAGAGAGAGAGAGAGAGAGAGAGAGTTGAATTTAATGAGAGAGATTAGAGGCTAGGGAGTTAGCTAGAGAGAGAGGGAGTATGGGTGGTATCATTTTAGAGAGAGAAATACAAATATCTCTCTCTCTCTCTATATATATATAGATAGAGAGCTGGAGAGAGAGAGAGAGAGATTAGGGGTTAGCTGTTTAGAGAGAGAGGGGAATAGACAAAAAGAGATTAGGTTTAGAGAGAGAGAGAGATAAATGGAGATAGGTTGGAGGTTATGGGTTTAAAGACAAATATACAGAGAGATTTGGGGTTAGGGGTTTATACAGATAGAGAGAGAGAGAGGGATCAGGGATTAGAAGTCAGAGAGATAGAGTTGGATATTTTGGTTGGGGTTTTAGAGAGAGAGATATCAAGGTTAATATTTGTGGATTGTTATACCTAAATATTGTCACCATCATGTGATGAGATCCTTAACCCATATGTTTTCCCTTAATCCCAACACTTGTAGTGGAAACTTGCTCTGCTTTTCAATTCTACTTGAAAAAACCTAGCACCGCGCTTACCCTATGGCTGATAAGCGGTACCTTGTTCAGCATTTCCTATATCCTGTTATAGAGAAGGGGTGCCAATGCTTATAGGATTTGTTATTAAATCAGTTCTCACCTAAACCACTCTGTCATAAGGGAACAAAAGCGGTACCCTGGGTAAAATGGGAAAAAGAGAAGTTTCTCGAGGCTTCTAGATCTTGAGCCTCGTGTCCTCCCTTATCCATATCATTATGGGTTAGTTTGAGTTCAAGATCCCCCTTGATAGGATCTTGGAGCCACCTCACCAACGATTCTCTCAACTATCCCTATCCATTGAGTCTTATAAATACAAGCTCATATCCATAGTTTAGGGGGAGAAATATAGAGGTATTATTATGCTGTTCAATTGACTACCTAGTCCAAACCATTGGAGAGCATAGAGAGCAAAGTTGGAGCTTATGGGGATGAAGTGTTTGTCTCATGGAGGAGCTTGTTAAAACTAAGGCAACGATTGTAAGCTTCTCCATACATTATTAATGCAAAGCTGGTTTCTGTCTCACATTACTGTTGTTTTGATTTCACATGTATATGTTGTTACATTCCTTAGTCACTAGCTTGGATATGTAGATGATTTTCTGGTAGCTTTGATGTGCTTGTATGTTTGATATGTTTGCATGTACATAGGTTCATAATCAAAGCAATATTCCAAGTCTCTACAACATTCAGGGAAGGTCTTCATCCTTTGTCGTTCACTCATTTGTTCTGGATCTGAACCATTCAGACCAGAGGAATAGCTTTTGTCCACAAAAGGTGCAATATTCTTGATAACAAATCTGGCGACTATGTTGGGGACACCTAGAATATTGCTATAGATCCACATTTGTATGGTCATGGCTATCCTAAAATTTGCATCTGTATGACATAGATCTATGTTGTATGTCTGATAGCTATGTCAAATTTTGAGTCCTCTATCACATGGATCTACGCTGTATTCTAGTAGCCATGCTTGTTTATTCCTCTCATGGATCTACCTTGTATTGGTCTGCAGCCATGAGTTGGTTACATTTGTCTACGAGTCAAAAGTATTGATGTATTATAGATGCCTACTAGATGACATTCTCTGACCGAGCTGACGTTTTCACCTCGAAGTGACAACTTGTTCTCTCAAAGCTCTCGCTTATCGTATCCCTCTAAGCCTCACTTTGGGGGGCATTCTGTTATACCTAAATCCTGTCACCATCATGTGATAAGATCCTTAACCCCTATGTTTTCCCTTAATCCCAACACTTGGAGTGGAAACTTGATTTGTTTGTCAATTCTACTTGAAAAAACCTAGCACCGCGCTTACCCTGTGACTGATGAGTGGTACCTTGTCCAGTGCCACCTGTATCATGTTGTAGAGAAGTGGTGCCACAACCTATAGGATTTTTTCTTATAGTAGTTCTCACCTAAACCACTCTATCATAAGGGAACGGAAGCAATACCCTGGGTAAAATGGGAAAAAGAGAAGTTTCATGAGGATTCTAGATATTGAGCCTCATGTCCTTCCTTATCCCTATCATTATGGGTTAGTTTGTGCTCGAGATCCCCCTTGATAGGATCTTGGAGCCACCTTACACACCATTCTCTCAACTATCCCTATCTATTGAGCCTTAATAAATACAAGCCCATATCCATAGTTGAGGGGGAGAACTATAGAGGTATTGTTATGTTGTTGAATTGACTACCCAGTCCAAACCATTGGAGAGCATAGAGAGAAAATTTGGAGCTTATGGGGATGAAGTGTTTGTCTAATGGAGGAGCTTGTTGACACTAAGCCAATAGTTGTAAGCTTCTCCATACATTCTTAATGCAAAGCTGGTTTTCGTCCCACATTAATATTGTTTTGATTTCACATGTATATGTTGTTAGATTCCTTAGTCACTAGCATGGATATGTAGATAATTTTTTGGTAGCTTTGATGTGCTTGTATGTTTGATGTGTTTGCAGGTACAGAGGTTCATAATTGAAGCAATATTCCAGGTGTCTACAGCATTCAGGGAAGGTCTTCATCCTTTGTCATTGACTCATTTGTTCTAGATCTAAACCATTCAGACCAGAGGAACAACTTCTATCTACAGAAGGTGCAATATTCCTGATAACAAATCTGGCAACTCTGCTGGGGACACTTGGAATATTGCTATGGATCCACATTTGTATGTTCATGGCTATGCTCAAATTTACATCTGTATGACATAGATATATGTTGTATTTCTGGTAGCTATGTCCAAGTTTGAGTCCTCTATCACATGGATCTACATTGTATTCTATTAGCCATGCTTGTTTATTCCTCTCATCGATCTTCCTTATATTGGTCTGCATCCATTCTTTGGTTACATTTTTCTATGAGTCAAAATTATTGATGTATTACAGATGCCTACTAGACGACATTCTCTGACCGAACTGACGTTTTCCCCTTGAAGTGACAACTTGTTCTCTCAAAGCTCTCGTTTATCATATACCTCTAAGCCTCATGCTTTGCGAGGCATTCTGTTATACCTAAATCCTATCACCATCATGTGATGAGATCCTTAACCCCTATGTTTTCTCTTAATCCCAACACTTGGAGTGGAAACTTGCTATGTTTGTCAATTCTACTTGAAAAAAACCAGCACCATGCTTACCCTGTGGCTGATGAGTGGTACCTTGTTCAGCACTACTTGTATCTTGTTATAGAGAAGCGGTGCCACTACCTATAGGATTTGTTCTTAAAGTGGTTCTCACCTAAACCACTCAATCATAAGGGAACAAAATTGGTACCCTGGGTAAAATGGGAAAAAGAGAAGTTTCCAGAGGCTTCTAGATCTTGAGCTTCGTGTCCTCCCTTGTCGCTATCATTATGGGTTAGTTTGAGCTCAAGATCCCCCCTGATAGGATCTTGGAGCCACCTCACCCACCATTCTCTTAACTAACCATATCCATTGAGCCTTATAAATACAAGCTCATATCCATAGTTGAGGGAGAGAACTATAGAGGTAGCATTATGATGTTGAATTGACTACCCAGTCCAAACCATTAGAGAGCATAGAGAGCAAATTTGGAGCTTATGGGGATGAAGTGTTTGTCTTGTGGAGGAGCTTGTCGACACTAAGGTGACGATTGTAAGATTCTCCATACATTCTTAATGAAAAGCTAGTTTCTGTCCCACATTACTGTTGTTTTGATTTCACATGTTTATGTTGTTAGATTCCTTAGTCACTAGCATGGATATGTACATTATTTTCTTGTAGCTTTGATGTGCTTGTATGTTTGATATTTTTGTAGGTACATAGGTTCATAATCGAAGCAATATTCTAGTTGTCTACAACATTCATGGAAGGTCTTCATCCTTTGTCATTCACTCATTTGTTCTGGATATGAACCATTCAGACTAGAGGAACAACTTCTGTCCGCAAAAGGTGCAATATTCTTGATAACAAGATTAGAGAGAGAGATATATTTAGGTTTTTACGTTTGGAGAGAGAAATATGTGAGGTTATGGATTTAGAGGGATAGAGAGAGAAGGAGTGAGATATTAGGTGTAAAGGGTTTAGAGATAGAGAGAGAGAGTATGAGAGAGACATTGGAGGTTATGAGTTTAGAGAGAGAAATCTGTTAACCCGAAAAATCCCTCACTCAGCTCTACATGGCCTAAACCACCCAAGGGCACCTGTACATGAACTTTGTAACACCCCATTAGACCTCCACACCCTCAAAAAGGCTTAAGGATGCAGAAAAGGGCTTAAAACACCCAAAAAGGAGCCTAAACAACTATCCTAGGGGCTAAGGCCTCCAAAAAGGGCCTAAAACCCCTCAAAGGAGCCTAAAACCCTAAAAAGAGCTAAAGTTAGGGAGGAAGGGGCTAAAATCCCAAAAAGGGGCTAAAGCCCAGACCAAGGGTTTAAAACCCTAAAACCCCAAAAAAATCTATAAAAGGAGGGCGGGGGGTCACTCTCAAAACACACCTCTCTTGCATACTGTTATGCTTCCCATATATGCCTTGAGACACCTTTTCCTCTCAAGCCACCCAAATCCCTCTCTCCTCCATCCATTCTCCTCATTTGAGCCATAGATCCTCATCCATTGTTGAGTGAGATAGGGATGTGCCTCCTTCCAGCCAGGTTATGGTGGCCCATTCCACCCAAAGAGAAGGTATAGCTTGTAATTTTCTATATTTTATTAGTAATTTCTTTGCTTTCTAATTCATGGTTTATTTCCTAACTTGTTTTGCAGGTATTTTAGTTTCTAACAAGTTGTTTGTAGGTAGCTGGAGCTAAACCCTAACAGTGTTTGCAGATGGGTTTCCAGTCATTTCTTGTCTTTCAGCTCTTTCTTGCTTTCTGTCCATTTATTTTTCTTGCATTTCCATACAGGAACCTACCCTTCCATCCTATAGATGGAAGGGAGCCATTACTTCCCTATAGCAAGGGAGAAATCCGTGCTACAGAACTGGCGACCATTCCAGGTTGATCCCACAGGATCCCTGGTGCAGATTTTTAAAAAATTTCAAGTTTTTCAATTTTTGCCCTAGTTTTTAAAATTTCATGTCAAATCTAGTTTAGATCTAGTTTATTTCCTATTCTTATTGTTGTTGAAGCCTCTGTTAGGAAAATCCGAGTTAGTTTGGCCATAGTACAGGTTACTGTCGGCCATATCTGACTCAGGATCAGAAAAACCCCAAATCTAGGGTAGGTCACACTTATCGGGCCTGAACAGGGGATGAGGTGACCCTTTTTAGCCTAACAGGCATGACCAGGTCACCCTTAAACCCCCAAAAGGTGTGACTTCACTCAAAAAAAGAGACCGCTTCTGTTTGTGAAATATGTGCGACCCGCTAGTCTGTTTTTGAAAACATTTTGCGACTCCCTCGCCAAATTTGATCAGAAATGTGTGGTCTATCAATTAGAGGTTAAATTTTAGTTTAATAGGGACTATCGGTGCAGCTCAACCACCTCTGTACAGCATAGAAGTTCAATTCTAGTTTCTGTTTTAATTTCATGTAATTGCATCAACAAACAAAGTGTAAATTCAAAGTAAATTTTAATGGCTTAATCAATGAATGTAGCTTAACTAAAATTAACTTAAAATCAAGTCTTGCTTACCCTTCCTCCTCTACCTAGTCATCACCCTCTGGGGTATTCTAGGCTACAACAAAGGGAAAGCTCCTATAGTCCTAGGCCCTGCATTGAATATTGTTCCAAACCATTAAAACCAGATGACCTGGAAGGTAGAGGGGGTAGAGAAGGAGGGCTTCTCACGGTGCTAAGAGTCCTCCCTGCTGACCAACCTTGCATCCGGGAGGTGACTTGTGGATCTACGGATGGGATTAGTCCCATTGTTTTGAGATCCCAACACCTTCTCTTGGTTGAAGAGGAATATCAGTGCTAGGTGGTCATCTAGTTAGTCCATAAACATTAAAGGTTAAAAACTGTATTTGTTTACAAATTTTTGATTATTCATTGCATGCACAACAATGATATGAAATCTACCACAATATGATCAATTCAAAAACAATTTGAAGCCACCTGATACCAAAAAGACAAAATAACAAATACACCATACCAAGTAATCAACCCAACTCAATTCATGATACCTAGAGAGCCTTAAAATTTATCAATTTACACTAAGTTCAAACAATCTATATTCTTTGAGGACATAAGTCCCTGACAGCTTCAACCATGGGAAGTACTTGGGCTCTACCTAGTGTTGGAATATATTAAACTCACTCACAACTTAGGATAAAATAATTAATCATTATTTGATTAATTATTCACCCACTAGCTTAATTAGGTGGCACCTTAAAGTCAATGCATGCCATCTATATCCTAGGAATGAGTTATTTCTGATTCTAGGTTCATCTAGAATTAGTATGCAGGACCTTATAGCAGATTCTTCTTTTTTCTGCTTTTTCTGCT
>LPNX011037764.1:43047-73828 GCA_001517045.1 Pseudotsuga menziesii | reverse complement strand
ATTGGAGGTTTGGGGCTTAGATGGAGAGAGATTGACAATTATGGGTTTGAAGAGAGAGAGATAGGGAGATATTGGAGGTTAATGAATGAGAGAGAGAGAGAAGGAAATAGGTAGGGGGTTAGGGCTTTAGACAGATATATAGATAGATGAGTCAGTGAGTGAGAGAGAGAGGGATATTTGGGTTTGGTGTTTAGAGAGATATATAGATTGGGGGTTAGGGTTTTAGAGAGAAAAAGAGAGAAATTAGGTGTTAGGAATTTATAGCACGGGGACTTCAGTTAGTGAACCTCTCACATAGCACGTGCAATCATGGGATATTAAAGAATACCCTTAATTTTGAGAGATATTGACCCAAACTCTTTTTGTTGAAACCCCCTCCCAATACTTGAAACCTCCTCCCCACCCCTTTCTATACCTCAATCCTTATAAACCACCCTACCCACCCCCACCTTAAACCCCTCATCCCCCCAATACCTGCAATATATTGGTTTGATTTTTGATAATTTGAAAACCCACAATATGAACTAACATGATAGGATATTGGCCAACAAGTGAAGCCCCTATGATTTATAGTGAGAGAGAGTGGAGGGGTAGGGGTGAAGTGTTTATAGAGAAAGAGAGAGAGAGAGAGAGAGAGCGAGCGAGCGAGAGAGAGAGAGAGCGAGCGAGCGAGAGAGAGAGAGAGAGAGAGAGAGAGAGAGAGAGAGATTGGGAGTTAGGGGCATAGTTAGTTAGATAAAGAGAGATAGGGGGATATGTTTTTAGAGAGAGAGAGAGATTGGGAGTTAGGGGTATATTTAGTTAGATAAACAGAGATTGGGTGGTAGTGGTTTAGAGAGAGAGATATTTTGTGTTCGTTATTTAGAGAGAGAGAAATTTGGGGTTAGGTATTTATAGAGAGAGAGAGAGAGAGAGAGAGAGAGAGAGAGAGTTTAAGGTTAAGTGTTTAGAGAAGCAGAAATAAAATGAGAGAGAATGAGGGATATGGGTTGAGAGAGAGAGAGATAGGTTGGAGGTCTTGGGTTCAAAAAGAGAAATATAGAGAGATATTTGGGGTTAGGGATTTAGAGAGAGAGAAAGAAATTGGGGGTTAATGAATGAGAGAGAGAGAGAGAGGTTGGAGGTTATGGGTTAGAAAAGAGAAATATAGAGAGATATTTGGGGTTAGGGATTTAGAGAGAGGGAAGGAAATCGAGGTTTAATGAATGAGAGAGAGAGAGAGAGAGAGAGAGAGAGAGAGGGTGTTAGGGATATATATAGATAGATGGATAGAAAGATAGATATGTAGAGAGAGAGAGAGAGAGAGATATTGGTGGTTAGGGGTTTAGAGAGAGAGATGAGAGAGTTTGGGAGTTAAGCATTTAAAGATAGATAGAGACAGGGGGATTTTGGGTTAGTGTCTTAGGGAGAGAGAGATTACATGTTAGGAGTTTATAGAGGGAGAGAGATTGAGGGCTATGGGTTTAGAGAGAGAGAGAAGGAGAGAGATTAGAAGTTAAGGATTTAAATAGAGAGAGAGAGAGAGAGAGTGATGAGGGCTTAGTTTCATAGTGAGAGAGGTATTGGAGGTTAGGGGTTTCTAGAAAGAGAGAGAGATTGATGGTTAGGTGTTAGGGGTTTATATAGATGGATAGAGAGTGGGGTTAAGTTAGAGTCAGTGAGAGAGAGTGTCTTAGATATTTAGAGATAGAGATTGGGATTTTTGGGTTTAGAGAGAGAGAGAGAGAGTAATTAGGGGTTAGGGGTTTAAAAATGTATAGAGAGAGAGAGAGATATTAGAGTAATAGAGAGAGAGATACTTGACATTAGGGTTTTGAAGAGAGAGAGAGATTGTGTGTTGGTATTTTAAAGAGAAAAAAAGAAATAGAAAGACATAGATTGTAGGTTATGGGTTTCTATATGGATTGAAGGTTTCATGTTTAGAGGAAGGGCAAGAGATATATTGGGGTTAGGGGTTTAAAGAGAGTGAGAGAGAGAGATTTTGGGTCTTACAAATTTAGAGAGAGAGAGAGAGAGAGAGAGAGAGATTGTTGGTTATGTTTTTAGAAAGAGAAACAGATAGATAGGGATATTTAAAGTCAGGGGTTAAGAGAGAGATAGATATAGAGAGATATTGAGGGTTATGTTTTTAGAGAAAGAGAGAGATTGGGGATCAGGTTTTTAGATAGAGAGAGATTGGGGGTTTCAGGATTAGAGGTAAATAGATATAGAGATAAATTTGAGGTTATTGGTTTGTAGAGAGAGAGAGATTTTGGGTTACTGATTTAGAGAGAGCGGTTTGGGGTTAGCGATTTAGCGAGATTGAGGTTAGGGGTTAGTGCTTTACACAGAGAGAGAGAGAGAGAGAGAGAGAGAGAGAGAGAGAGAGAGAGATTTTATGGTGTATGGGTTAGAGAGAGAGAATGGGGTAAGGTGCTTATCACAAGAGAGAATGAGAGATTGGTGGTTAGGTGTTTGGAGAAAGAGAGAGAGAGAGAGAGAGAGAGAGAGAGAGAGAGAGAGAGAGAGGAATCAAATGAGAGAGATTAGGGGTTAGGGAGTTAGATTGAGAGAGAGGCAGTATGGATGGTAGTGGTTTAGAGAGAGAGGGAGAGAGAGAGAGATTTACAGTTATGTATATATATATACAGAGAGAGAGAGAGAGAAAGAGAGAGAGGGATAGAGAGAGATTGGGGATTAGGAGATCAGAGAGATAGAGTTGGACATTGTGGTTAGAGGTTTAGAGACAAAGATATTAGGGTTGAGGCTTGTGGATTAGAGAGAGAAAGATATTTAGGGTTTTGGGTTTGGAGAGAGAAATATGTGTGGTTATGGGTTTAGAGGGATAAAGAGAGAGAAAGAGTGAGAAATTAGGGGTCAAGGGTTTAGAGATAGAGAGAGACAGTGTGACAGAGACATTGGAGGTTATGTGCTTAGAGAGAGAGAGACATTAGGGATTAGAGGTTTAGAGAGAGAGAGAGAGAGAGAGAGAGAGAGAGAGAGAGAGAGATTGGGTGTTAGGTGTTATGGGTTTAGAGACACGGAGATAGAATTGGGGTTAACGGTTTAAATATATATATATATATAGAGAGAGAGAGAGAGAGCAGGGGAGAGAGAGGGGGGAAAGAGAGGGAGATTGATAGGTAGGGATTTAGAGAGTTAGAGAGACATAGTTTGGGATTTAGGTGCTTAGAGAGAGAGAGACATTTTGTGTTAGGGATTTAGAGAGAGAGAGGGAGAGATTATGTGTTATGGGTTTAGAGAGAGAGTCAAAGAGAGAGATATGGGTTATAATTTAAGAGATAGAGGGATTAGGGGTTAGGTTTTAGAGAGAGAGAGAGAGAGAGAGAGAGAGAGAGAGAGATTTGGGTTTAGGGTTTTAGAGAGAGATACAAAGATTGGGGGTTAAGGGTTCAAAGAGAGAGAAGTATTGAGGTTAGTTGTTTAGATAGATATATATATAGAGAGAGAGATAAATAGAGGGGGATAGGGGTTTATATAAAGAGAGATATTGGGGGTTAGGGAATAGGGGTTTATATAGAGATAAAGAGAATGGGGGTTAAGGGTTTAGTGATTGGGAGGGAGAGAGTTTCTGGGATAGGGTTTAGTGAAAGATATATAGAGAGAGATATTGCGTGTTAGAAATTCAAAAACTGATAGACAAATATAGAGATGTTGGGGGTTAGGGGTTTACAGAGAGAGAAAGAGAGAGAGAGAGAGATTGGAGAATCTGAGTTCAAAGAGAGAAAGATATAGAGAGAATGGGGGTTAGTGGTTTAGAGGGAGAGAGAGAGAGATTTTAGGTTAGTGGTTGAGAGAGAGAGAGAGAGAGAGACTTGGGGTTAGTGGTTAGGGTTTAGATACATAGATTGATAGAGACAAAGATTAGGTGTTAGGGTTTCAGAGAGAGAGAGATTTTGGGTTAGGGGTTTAGAGAGAGAGAAGGGGTTAGGTGTTAAGAGAGAAAGAGAGAGAGCAAGAGAGTTTGTGTGTGTGTGAGAGAGAGAATGGATGTTAGTGGATTAGAGAGAGGGAGAGATTGTGAGTTATGGGTTTAGAGAGAGAGAGAGTTAGGGGTTTATAAAGAGAGTGAGTGAGAGAGGGACACAGAGATAGGGAGAGAGATAAAAATATAGACATCAGTGGGTTAGGAATTTAGAGAGAGAGAGAGAGAAAGAGAGAGAGAGAGAGAGAGAGAGAGAGAGAGAGAGAGAGAGAGATTGGATGTTTGGGGTTAGAGAGAGCTATTGGAGATTTGGGGCTTGGTTAGAGAAAGATTGACAGTTATCGGTTTGGAGAGAGAGAGAGGGATAAATTCGAGGTTATGATTTTCATAGAAAAATAGATAGATAGATTGAGAGACAAAGAGAGGTTTTCATTTCAAGTAGTTTAGAGAGAGAGAGAATTGAGGTTAGGGTTTTAGAGAGAGGTACATTCAGATTTCGATATTTAGGAAAAGAGAGAGAGAGAGAGAGAGAGAGAGAGAGAGAGAGAGAGAGTAGGGTTAAGGTGCTTAGTTAGAGAGAGAGAGAGAAACCCTATAGGTTAGGGGTTTACACACACACAAAGTGATTGAGGAATAAGGCTTTAGAGAGAGAAATAATTATTAGGGTTATGGTTTTAGCAAGAGAAATAAAGAGTGAGATAGATTGGGGGTTATAGGTTTAGAGAAAGAGAGAGAAAGGCTCAAGGTTAGGGTTGGTGAGAGAAGGAGAGAGAGAGAAAAAGAGTGCTATGGGGTTATATGTTTAGAGAAAGAGAGAGCCTATATATAGGGAGGGAGAGATTGAAGGTTAGGGATTTACATAGATAAATAGGCAGACATATCTTGGTGGCTAGAGGTTTAGAGAGAGAGAGATAAATATATTAGGAGTTTGGTATTTAGAGAAAAAAAGAGATGAGTTGAGAATTAGATCTTTAGAGTAAGAGAGAGAGATTTAGGGATATGGGTTTAGAGAAGATATATATTGGAGGTTGGGGGTTAGAGAAAGAGACATTGAGGGTTAGGGGATTAGAGAGAAATAAAAAGAAAAATATTTGGGGTTATGGGTTTAGAGAGAGAGAGAGAGAGAGAGAGAGAGAGGGAATGATGGGGTGAAAAAAAAGAGAGATTGTAGGTTATGGGTTTAGAGTGACAGAGATTGGGGATGGGGATTTAGAGACAAAAGAGAGATATTGTGGGTGAGGCATTTAGGGGTTTAGAAAGAGAGAGAGAGGGTGAGATATTGGAAGTTAGTAGTTTAGAGAGAGAAAGAGAGATAGAATTTGGTGGTTAGGGGTTTAGAGAGAGAGAGATTAGGGTTAGGGGTTTAGATAGAGAGAGTGAGAAATATTGGTGAAAGGGGTTTAGAGAGAGAGAGAGATTTGAGGTTAGGTATTTAGAGGGAGAAATAGAGATTGGATGTTAGGGGTTTAGAGAGAGAGTGAGATATTGGGGGTTAGGGGCTTGGAGATATATATATATATATATGTTGGGGTTCAAGTGTTATCCATTTAGATAGACATAGATATTGGGGGTCAAATGTTTATATATATATAGATAGATAGATTGATTAATTGATTAAGAGAGGTAGAACGGTGATTAGGGATTTAGAGAGAGAAATTTAGGGTTTAAAGAGAGAGAGAAGGAGACAGATTGCAGTATAGGGATTTATAAAGAGAGACATTAGGGATTAGGAGTTTAGAGAGAGTGAGAGAGAAAGCACAAGACTGGTGGTTAGGGTCTAGAAACAAATAAGGAGAATGAGAGTCATATTCACGGTTACGTGCTTAGAGAGAGAGATTGGTGGTTAAGGGTTTCGATAGAGAGAGAGAGAGAGAGAGAGAGAGAGAGAGAGAGAGAGATTGGGAGTTAATGTTTTAAAGATAGAGATAGAGAGAGCAAGAGAGGAATAGAGAAGGAAAGAGTGGGGTTTACGGATTGAGAAAGAGAGAGACATTAAGGATTAGAGTCTGAGAGAGAGAGAGAGAGAGAGAGAGAGAGATTGGTGGCTAGGGGATAGGGGTTTAATGGTATAAAGAGATATATAGGGAGTTCATTGTTTAAAGAGAAAGAAATTGGTAGTTGGGTTTAGAGACAAAGAGAGAGAGAGAAAAAATGGAGGATATGGTTTAGAGAGAGAGAGAGAGAGAAATTGGGGTTAGGGATTTAGAGAGAGATAAATAGAAATAAAGAGTTTACGAGGTAACAACTTAGACATAGAGAGAGATATATATTTGGGGCTAGGAGTTAGCGGCTTATATAAATAGGTAGAGAGATTAGGGAGTTTAGAGAGAGAGAGAGAGAGAGAGAGAGAGAGAGAGATGAGTGGTTTAGATAGATAGATAAAGAGAGAGAGACTAGGGTTTTATGGGTTAGTGGTTTATATAGAAAGAGGGAGAGATATCGGGGGTTAGGTTTTTAGAGAGAGATTGGTAAGTAGGGGCTTGTAGAGAGATAAATAGAGACAAAGATGTTGGACAGATTAAAGAAATTGAGAGGGGGGGTGAATTAGTTACATACCAAAGTGCATCCTTTTAAAATATGTTTCAGATTAATTATGTGCATGTATTTAAACCATTCAACATATAGCAGCAAATTAAATAATAGTCAACATTCAATCATATCAACAAACTCAAGACACAATGTTTTCATGAGGAAACAATAAAAACTTTTCATCTTAAGAATTAAAGGTAAGCTCTAACTCCTCTTTACATTCTTTTATTTTGCCTGAACTTCAACCCAGATGAAGCTGCTACCTCTGGAAGCTCCAACTTCCAATTATACAAGCACCAACTTGTGTCTATTTTCTGGCAACAACCAGAGGGATGCTACAACACCCCAGAGAACTTTGTTCTCCCTTGCTCCACCCTACCACCCAGAGAACTCTTTGAGTTACAGGATGAGTCAAACCCTTACAACCCCTCACTATCTATGACTAGGCTTTATAAATCAGCATTTACATTATGATTCTGAATTCGACAGTATTGCATATGTTATAATTCTATCTCTGTACATTTTCTCTGTTTATCATCAAGACTAAGCACATGCAGAACTCACTGAGACTGTTACTGTATCATTCATGTATTCTTTCTCATCTGGAATCTTCATGCTCTGCAACTGTTAATCTCTTTTCATCATCGTATCCAGCTCTTCAATTCTTTTTTGCAATGTGCTCAATCTCTTATCTTCGAACTTACCTTTCAGAACCACTCACTCCTCTAGTTTTCTTGCTACAATATGTATATATATATATATATATATTTTTCAGTCGATTCACATTCTCTCCGTTTATTACAGAAACGGTTACAGACGCTTCATGTACCAAATAGTTAATAGATTTTTAACTGTCAAGACTCTCAACGTCTTGAATGCTGATTGATTCAAATTCCATGAATGCCATAGATTTTCAAAGTCTCTAACAAAAAAAAAAATCAATTCCTTTGACTCTCTGTATTCCGCGAATAGTCATCAATTGCTTGAATACATTTTAAATCGGAAGATAATTTCCTTATTCGCCTACTGTTGCGGAAAGATGATCAGCTTCAGTCTTGATATTCTTCTCCGATGCATTTTCCTTAGTCAGTTGATTGTTTGGTTTCATGTTAAAATGTTTTGTTCTTTCATTCTCCAACGTTGTGGCTCCTCAATGAACTAATCATTCACCGTATATGTTTTGCTTGCTGCAGATCCCATAGTCTTTCCGTCTTCCGCCGTTGCAGCTGTGAATCGGACTATTCTTCCATAGTCTTTTATGCTTCTGCTCACCGATATGTTTGTTTGTCGTGGAGCCCGTAGTCTTTCAGTATTCAACCATTGCAGATGAAACCAATCATTATCCTTTCGGCTTCCACCGTTGCGGATTGATTTATTCTTCACTGCTCCGTCGTTGCGGCTCCCAAAGTGGTTAAGCCTCCGAAGTGTAAAGCCTGCTGAATTTCGATTGAGAGTTTTCCCACCCTCTGTTCGCCTGTCCGTAACCTCTTTCTCTTCTGCTGTTGCAGCTCACAAATCAATTAGCCACCCAAAGTGAAACGTGCTCCACCGCCGATGCAGGTCACTTGTTCGCCATTGCGGATAGATAATCAATTTTGGATTTGTTATTTTTATTCGATGCATTGGCTTAATTGGCTAATTTGTTGCTTTAGAATCGGATCATATTATTCTTTATTTAAGTATTGGAGATCATTTATGTAAGTATTAGAGCTAATTTATGTACGTTTTGGAGCTCATTTTTCCCGTTGCTGCTGTGTGTGCTTTACTGTACAAAGATTCTTGTATAATATGCTGTATAATATACTTGTGCTACAAATTTTGATAGAATGACAACATCTTGGCCAACAAACTCCCCCTTTGACATGATGGAAAACTTTGAAAAATTTCTCCCCCTTTTGACATCCATGGCAAAGTCTAGAAATACTGCTCCCCCTGTGATCATGACTCCGCCTGTCACTGTTTCAATCTATACATAATGTTTCCAGAAAATAAGAAAGTAGAAGCTATAACCATATGCCAACAAAAAATCATAGCCATAAAGAGCTTGGCAACCTGTAATGTGAATGAGAATATATTCATAGTGGAAAAACCCCCAGTTGAGCTCGAAGCATTTCAAACTGAGATTTGGGTAATGGCTTAGTGAAAATATCAGCAATCTGGTCTTTTTTTCCAACATATTCAAGCTTAATAACTTTGGATAGCACCTGCTCTCTCAGAAAATGATATTTGATGGGTATGTGTTTAGTCTTTGAATGCATCACTGGGTTCTTTGAAATGCTTATTACACTTGTATTATCACAGAAAATGGGAATGGGATCATCATTCTGTATGTGCATATCCTTCAACATCTACTTCATCCAAAGAATTTGGGTGCAACATCCTGCTGCTGCTATATACTCTGCTTCAGCTGTAGATAATGAAACAGATGATTGTTTCTTACTGGACCAGCTTACCAAACAAACTCCAAGAAAGAAGGCAGCACCACTGGTACTTTTCCTATCATCAACAAATCCAACCCAGTCAGCATCAGTAAATGCATATAAGTCCAGAGAGTTATCTTTTGGATACCATAAACCATGATTTGCTATTCCTTTTAAGTATCTGAAAATCCTCTTTACAGCCAACAAGTGACCATTCTTAGGTGAATCCTGAAATCTTCCAACCTGACAAATAGCATGCATAATGTATGGTCTAGTTGATGTAGCATAGAGTAGACTGTCAATCATAGATCTGTACATAGTCTGGTATACATCTCCAGAGTCATCATCTTTACTGAGTTTACATCCAGTGACCATAGGTGTACCAACTGGCTTACAGTCCTCCATTTTGAATTTCTTTAACATTTCATTAATGTATTTAGTCTGAGAGATAGAGATACCTCTGTCACATTGATTGATTTGTAATCCAAGAAAGAACTTCATTTCTCCTAGCATAGACATTTCGAATTCCTGCTGCATGCTTTCAGCAAACTTTGTGCTCAGTCTATCATTGTCACTCCCAAAAATTATGTCATCAACATAAACTTCTATAATAATCAGACTGTTATTCTCTTCTTTAATGTATAAGTTACTATCTGTGTGACCTTTCTTGAATCATTGCTGCATCAAGTAGTTATCTATTCTGGAGTACCATGCCCTAGGTGCTTGTTTTAATCCATATAACGCTTTCCTCAATCTGTAAACAAACTGTGATGCATCCTGTACATGAAATCCTTTTGGCTGCTCCATGTAGACTTCCTCTTCCAAATCACCATTTAGAAAATCTGAATTCACATCCATTTGGTAGACTTTGATTTGTTTAGAGCTAGCATATGCTAAGATCAACCTTATTTCTTCCATTCTAGCAACAGGGGAAAATGTTTCACCGTAATCAATCCCTTCTACCTGTGCATAACCTTTGCAGACTAGTCTTTCTTTATTTCTGGTTACTTTTCCTGTATCATCCAGTTTATTCCTGAAAACCCACTTAGCTCCTATTACATTTTTGTTTGCAGGTATAGGAACTAGTTCCCAGGTATGATTCTTTTCGATTTGACTAAGTTCTTCCTTCATAGCATTTACCCAATATTAATCTTTGATAGATTCATTCACGTTTTTTGGTTCAGTCAGAGAGAGAAGTGATACCTACTTTTCAAGGATGGGTTGTTGTATTTTACTTCTTGTCTCGACACCTGAGTTTATATCCCCAATAATCAATTCTTCGGGCTGATTTTTCTGTATTCGACTACTTGGAGATTTTGTTGAAATTGCATTTTTTGACGGACTGAAGCATTGTTCATCATCACATGTAGATCTGTCACTATCATCAGCCTTAACCTCTTCTATTTCATCCTCTTCATCATCTGACCTGTGCTTGTCAAATATATAATGAATCTCAAACTCCTTTTGCTTAGTCTTTGTTTTCAAGAATGCAGATTCATCAAATGTTACGTCTATTGCTTCAACGATCTTTCTTAGTCTGAAATTATAACATTTATATGCTTTTCTAGAACAGGAGTAGCCAACCAATACTCCATCATTGGTTCTAGAGTCTAATTTTCCCAAATGTGGATCTACTCGTTTGATATAACACTTACAGCCAAAAATCCTGAAATGTTTAACACTGGCTGGTATTCCTTTCCACATTTGATATGGCATGACAGACTGGTTGTTTCTTAGTAGACATAACTTTAGAATGTGAACTGCTATGTGAATAGCTTGAGGCCAAAGCACATTACTCAACTTTGCTTCATGGAGCATGGTTCTAGCCATCTCTACTGTTTTTCCTTTCTACTACCCCATTCTGCTAGGGTGTTTTAGTCACAGAGAAGTGTCTCTTTATCTCGTTCACATCACAAAATTTGTTAAATTCATTTGACACATACTCTTCTCCATTATCAGATCTCAGGCACTTTATTTTCTTGTCACATTCATTTTCAACAAATTCTTTAAATGTTTGAAAGTAGTCAAAAGCTTCAGATTTCTTTTTCAATAAGTAAATCCAAGTCATTCTAGTGTAATCATCCACACATAATAAGAAATTCTTTTATCCTTTCATCCCTTTTGTTCTCATGGGCCCACAAATGTCAGTATGCACTATCTCAAGCGGTTTAGTTGTGGAGTATTCTTTTGTTTTAAATATGACTCTTGTTTGCTCCCCATGTTGGCATTGCTTGCACACTAAACCTGAGAGATTCTTTAAACATGGTAAATCTCTTACAGCTTCATTCTTACTCATATTGATCAGATTATCAAAATTGATGTGACCTAGTCTCTTGTGCCACAACTAGCTTTCATTCTCATTACTAAGACAGCATTCATTCTTTTTCTCATCTAGAATATAGACATTGCTTGCACTTCTTGTGGTTGTACCTATTAGTTTATCTATTTTCACATCTCTAATTTGACATCCATTTGAATCAAATATCATGTAGCTTCCCTTATCACATGTTTGACTAACACTCAGCAAGTTGTGTTCCATGTCTTCTATCAACAGGACATTTTCAGCCAAGTTTTTCTTACTGTTTAAACATACAATCCCTCTTCCAATTATTCTAGTTGTTTGATCATTTCCAAATGTGACAGATCCCTCTTTTCCTTTGTCTAGTTTGATAAACAAATGTTTACTTCCTGTCATATGTTTGGAGCATCCACTGTCTATTATCCATTTGATTTTATGTTCAGCTTGCAGTGCTACGTTACAATTTTCAGCCTTCATATTTTCAGTCTTCCTTTTCCATATTTGAGTTTGTTGATGAATATATATGGGTTTACTAACTTTATGAAAGTTAGTAGGACAGTTTCTTGAAATATGGCCAAAATTTTGACACTTATAGAATTCTGTTTCATGATTCAGAACATCAAACCTATTTCTGTTTTGACTTTTCAAATCTATCCTTTTTCCATAACAATGTCTAGGCTTCTCATAACCATTACGTTCAGATATCTTTCTTGAAAACTTATTACAGAATGCATCGTTGTGTCCATAATTGTAACAGAAAAAACAATAGCCATTGAATTTGTATTGATACCTGTCAGGTGTTCTTCTCTGAACATTTGGTCTTGACTTTTCTTCCTGTTTCTCAACCACTGACTGCTCATCATCCCCTTTCTCATTCTTCTTTTCTGTACCTGTTGCTTTCACATCTGAACTAGAACACTCATTAGTCACTGCTACCTTATAACCAAGTCCAGTTTTATCATTTACAGATCTCTGACTTTCTATTATCTGATCTAGAATTGATGAACTGTGATTCATGTTACTTTCCTAAACCTTCTTCCTTAATAAGACAACTTCTAATTTCAGCTTTTCAATCTCTTTATCCTTTTCAGTAATTAATTTATTTAGAGATTCTTCAGTGATTCTAGCTTCTTCCAATTTTAGTTTTAATTCACTCATCATTGATTTAGTGCTTTCAAATGAATCATTTGATTTTTTCAACTCATCCTCAAGTTCTTTAACATTTCTCTTAAGATGTCTACATTCTTTTCTTTCTCTTCTTAAATCACATAGAGCACTTACCAATTCTACTTCCAAATCCACTTCACCGTCTTCTTCCTCTTCAGACTGGTCTTTCTGATTTTCCAAAGCCATAAAGAGATTCTCATCTGACTAATCATCACTTTCATTGGAATCAGATATATCACTTTCTTCTTTAGTAAATAAACTCTTCTTCTTGAAAGTATGTCTATTGAAAGACTTCTTGTATTTATTTTTTTATTGCTTTGGATTTTTACTGCTTTCTTCCTCATTGTCAGAGTTCTTACTATATGGACATTTGGAAGCAATGTGGCCTATTCTACCACATCCAAAACATTTCAAAGGAAGCTTACCTTTGTACATACCTGTACCCTTTCTTAAGCTCTTGACAAAATTTTCTTCTTCTTCATCTTCTTCTGATTTTTCAGAATGGTTCACTTCTTCTTCATTATTCTTCTTCTCCTTCTTTGCTACTTTGAATGCTGCTTCTTTCCTAGAAGAAGTCTCACCAGAAATTCTCATTTCATATGCAGTCAGTATTCCACTAAGTGTATCCATATCTAAGGTATCTAAATCTTCTCTTTCTTCTAATGCAGAAACCTTAGTATTAAATCTAGCAGGAAGAGATCTAAGAACCTTTTGTACAAGATCTTCATCTTTAACCTTTTGTCCTAGCCCTCTCATGGTATTGGAAACTTCATCTATTCGAAGGAAATAAGTGGCTATATCTTCAAATTCTTCCATTTTCAAACTTTCAAATTGAGATCTATATGTTTGTAATTTGGCATTTATAACTTTAACATCCCCTTCATAGACTATTTTCAATTTGTACCAAATTTATTTTGCTGAGGAACAGTTCATTACTTTAACAAATTCTGAAGCTGCTAGGCCTCCTAGAATACCATACATAGCCTTTGAATTACTCTCATAGAGTCCTCTACTTATAGGATCTGTTGGAATAGTTGCTGGAACATTATATGTATTTAAACAAGCTTTCCATACATCAACTCCTTGAGACTGTCGAAACAATTTCATTCTTATACTCCAAAAGGCATAATTGTGTCCAGCAAATAGAGGCAGTCCATGTTTGGTAAATTCTGATTTCTTGACCATTAGTTAAGATCTAGCTTCCAGTGGTTAAACTGATTTGAAGCAACCTGATTTGATACCAATTGTTGGATGGATTAAAGTAACTGAGAGGGGGGGTGAATCAGTTACATACCAAAGTGCATCCTTTTAAAAGATGTTTTAGATTTATTATGGGCATATGTTTAAACCATTCAACATATAGCATCAAATTAAATAACAGTCAACATTCAATCATATCAACGAACACAAGACACAATGTTTTCATGAGGAAACAATAAAAACTTTTCTTCTTAAGAATGAAAGGTAAGCTCCAACTCCCCTTTACATTCTTTTATTTTGCCTGAGCTTCAACCCAGATGAAGCTACTACCTCTGGAAGCTCCAACTTCCAATTATACAAGCACCAACTTGTGTCTATTTTATGGCAACAACCAGAGGGATGCTACAACACCCTAGAGAAATTTGTTCTCCCTTGCTCCACCCTACCACCCAGAGAACTCTTTGAGTTATAGAATGAATCAAACCCTTACAATGCCTCACTATCTATGACTAGGCTTTATAAATCAGCATTTACATTATGATTCTGAATTAGACAGTATTGCATATGTTATAATTCTATATCTGTACATTTTCTCTATTTATCATCAAGACTAAGCACATGCAGAACTCACCGATAGTGTTACTGTATCATTCATGTATTCTTTCTCATCTGGACTCTTCATGCTCTGCAACTGTTAATCTCTTTTCATCATCATATCCAGCTCTTCGATTCTTTTCTTCAATGTGCTCAATCTCTTATATTTGAACTTACCTTTTAGAACCGCTCACTCCTCTAGTCTGCTTGCTACAATATGTATATATATATATATATATATATATATATATATATATTTCACTCGATTCACATTATCTCCGTTTATTACAGAAACAGTTACGGACGCTTCATGTACCAAATAGTTAATAGATTTTTAACTGTCAAGACTCTCAATGTCTTGAATGCTGATTGATTCACATTCCATGAATGCCATAGATTTTCAAAGTCTCTAACAATTTTTTTTTTTAAGTCGTCTGACTCTCTACATTCCGTGAATAGTCATCAATTGCTTGAATACGTTTTAAATCAGAAGATAATTTGCTTATTCGCTCGCCGTTGCGGAAAGATGATCAGCTTCAGTCTTGATATTCTTCTCCGATGCATTTGCCTTAGTCGGCTGATTGTTTGGTTTCACGTTTGAATGTTTTGTTCTTTCATTCTCCACCGTTGCAGCTCCTCAATGAGCTAATCATCCACCGTATATGTTTTGCTTGCCGCGGAGCCCATAATATTTCTGTCTTCTGCTGTTGCGGCTATGAATCGGACTATTCTTCCGTAGTCTTTTATTCTTCCGCTCGCTGGTATGTTTGTTTCTCTCGGAGCCCATAGTATTTCAGTCTTCTGCCATTGTGGATGAAAAAGTCACTATCCTTCCAGTGTTGCAGATGAAACCAATCATTATCCTTCTGGCTTCCACCGTTGCGGATTGATTTATTCTTCACTGCTTCGTCGTTGCAGCTCCCAAAGTGGTTAAGCCTCCGAAGTGTAAATCCTGCCGACTTTCGATTGAGAGTTTTCCCACCCTTCGGTCACCTGTCTATAACCTCTTTCTCTTCCACTATTGCGGCTCGCAAATCAATTAGCCACCCGAAGTGAAATGTGCTCCACCGCCGATGCAAGTCACTTGTTTGCCGTTGTGTATAGATAATCAATTTTGGCTTCGTTATTTTTCTCCGACGCATTGGCTTAATCGGCTAATTTGCTGCTTTCGAATCGGATCGTATTATTATTTATGTTAGTATTGGAGCTCATTTATGTAAGTATCGGAGCTAATTTATGTAAGTATTAGAGCTCATTTTTCCCGTTGCTGCTGTGTGTGCTTTACTGTACAAAGATTCCTGTATAATATGCTGTATAATATACCTGTGCTACAAAGTTTGATAGAATGACAACATCTTGGCCAACAAAAGAGATTGCGAGTTAACGGTTTAGAGAAAGATATTGAGAGAGAGGGTTTTATGGGATTAGAGGGAGAGGGAGAGAGAGAGAGAGATAGAGATAGAGAGAGAGAGAGAGAGAGAGAGAGAGAGAGAAAGTCAGAGATATGGGATTAGGGGTTTAGTGAGAGAGAGAGAGATTACAACTCAATTGTTTAAATATGTAGAAATAGAGAAGTGAGATATAGGGGGTTAGGCATTTAAAGAGAGAGAGAGGGAGATATTGTAGTCTAAGACATTACAGAAAGAGAGAGAGATTAGGGGTTAGTATTTTAGAGAGATAGAGAGAGATATCGGGGTTATGGGTTTAGACAGATAGATTCAAGGTTTGAGGATATGAGAGAGAGAAATATAGATTAGGCTTAGTCATTTAGAGAGAGATTTTTTGTTTGGGATTTAGAGAGGGAGAGAAAGTAAGAGAGAGAGAGAGAGAGAGATTGGAGGTTAGTGTTTGGCAGAGAGAAAGAGAGATTCATGGCTATGGGGTTTGAGAGATAGATATATTGGTGGTTAGAGGCTTAGAGAGATAGAGATAGTGTGAGACTAGGGGTTAAGGATTTAGATATAGAGAGATAAAGAGAGAGAGATATAAAGAAAGAGAGTGGTTATGAGGGATTTACAGAGAGAGAGAGAGAGAGAGAGATTAGGTATTATTATCATAGAGAGAGAGAGAGAGATTAGGTATTATTATCATAGAGAGAGAGAGAGAATGGAGGTTAGAAATTTAGAGAGAGTAAGAGAGATTAGGGGTTAGGGGTTTAGAGAGAGAGAGAGAACATGGGGTTAATGGTTTAGAGAGATAGAGAGATTGGGTTTAGGGGTTATAGAGAGAGAGAGATTGGTGGTTAGTCATTTAGAGGGAGAGAGAGAGAGTAGTTAAGGGTTTAGATTTATAAAGAGACATGTTGGGGTTAGTGGTTTAGAGAGAGTGAGTGAGATATTGTAGGTTATGGGTTTCGAGGTATTGAAGTTAGGGGTTTACATATATAGGGTTGGTGGTTTAGAGAGAGTGAGTAAGAGAGATTGTAGATTATGGTTTTAGAAATAGAGAGATTGGAAGTAACATTTTTTGAGAGAGAGAAAGGGAGAGGTAGGGGGTTATGGGTTTAGAGGGTGAGAAAGTGAGACAGACAATGAGGATTATTGGTTTAGAGAGAGATATATATTGGGAATTAAGTTTTTATATAGATATATAAATGGAGATAGATATTGGTGGTTAGGGGTTATAGAGAGAGGGTTTTCGGCTTACGGGTTTTTATCATTACATGGAGAGAGAGAGAGTGGAGGTTAGGTATTTATGGAGAGAGGGAGAGAGATTTAGTTTTAGGGGTTTAAATATATATATACTCTCTCTATATATATTATACATATATAGAGAGAGTGATTCGGGTTAGGAGGTAAGATAAATAGATAGAGAGAGAGAGATTAGGAGTTAGGAATTTAGAGAGAGAGAGAGATTGGGAGTTAGGAGTTTATAGAGAGAGAGAGATTGGGGGTTATGATTTTAGAGAGAGATAGAATGGGGGTTAGGGTTTTAGAGATGGAGATAATTATTAGGGATTATGGGTTTAGAAAGAGAAAGAGAGAGTGAGGAAGAGATATTAGGAATTTTGGGTTTAGAGAGAGAGAGATAAAAATATTTGAGCTTAGGGTTAGTGAGAGAGGGAGAGAAATATTAGACATTAGGTGTTTAGAAAGTGAGAGGGATATTAGGGGTTAGATTTTAGGTTTTAGGGATTTATATAGATTTTTAGGATTATTAGTCCTCCCTTATCCAATTTAGTCATATGTCTAAATTAGGAGTGATATCTAAATCGGGAGTCCATCTAGTCTATTTTTAGTAACTAGCACCATTGGGTCCACTTGGCCTAATTGGGGCACATGTTTCAGTTACTAAAGTGTGGGAACACTAATTGAGGCCTACTGCCTCGGATTTCACTTGCATGCATCAGTTTAGAAGCCTCCTAGACCAATCCCTACAATTTAGGAGCCTATGGGAGTGTTGATACCAACCAAGGTTAGTTGAGCTGAGTTGGTGACTAGTCAAGCTAAGTTAGGAGTTAGTTACATTCATTTCTAGTCCTCTACATTCAGTTAGTGCTAGGTTTGCATGGATGCATAAAGGAGAGGCAAATTTCTCACCTACCTCAGTCAGTTAGTCTCAGTCAACACTAAATTAGACACTTGAGTTGTGTTTTAGAACTTCAATGAACTCCAATGATGGTTTAGACAAGGTCAGTTAATGACTGAGTCCTTCGATAATGACTTAGACAAGGTCTTAGTTACCTACAGTTAAGTAGAGTGTAATCAATTAAAATTTCCTCATGTGGATTCAAATTGCTTGTGGCTATTTATCCATTGTAATTCATTGTAATTATTATCTAATTACTTTTTGATTAATGAAATCATTCATAGTTGCAAACCATTTTTTCACTGTTTCATTCTTCAATTACTGAGTAAATTGTGTGATCTATTTTGTGAGTTGTGTTTTTGTCTACAAATCTATGTGCTCAGTTTATATGGTATCAAAGCCTCGGTGGAAAAGGCACCTCTCCTCCTTGGATCTCTAGTTGGATCATTTTTTTGAGCAAAATTGCTCCTTCTAGTACTGCACCAGAAGCAAAGAATTTACCACTTAATATCCCAAGTTATGAAATTGTTGATCAAGCTTGCTTGATCAACTATGTTGGGTGTGAAGGAAATTCAAAAAGTGCAGATTGTCAACCTTACTTTGTATGTTTGATTGTGTGACAGGTTATCATCTCTTCTCATAGCATTCGCTACAAGCAGCCCTTTCTTCTCATTGCATTCACTACAGCAGCTTAGTCCTCCTTACTGCATTCAAAATGGTTCATCCCATAGAGCCTCTCACTCCCTTCAACTATCACCAATGGAAGGAATGCATGGAGGTACTTCTCTACTCAAAAGAGCTCTTCAGACTAATATAAGAAGCAGAGGCAGTTCCAATTCTGAATCATGACAAATAAAAGTACTTGAACAGGCTTGTTACGGAGAGAAATTCCTATGGCTTGGGGTACCACAACAGACAGCTAGACTCCAGAAATCAATCTTTCCCAATATGCAATAGAAATAAAAACATCTAACACTAAAGGATCGAACCTTGTACCTTATTCCGAACGGTTGAAGTAGATCCCCATTGAGCTTTCCAATCTTCAGCTTGAATTGTTATAGCACGTCCTCAACAACAAGTAAACAATACAAGCATACTATATTTCATGGTGTTAGATCTATTCTAGCATATATAATCAATAATGTATAAGCATTTGAAATATTCCAATGGATGCAACATTCATTCAAATACACATTACTGGACAGGAAAATATATTTCTATTAATATGAATCAAAGATTACAAGTGAAAACCTCTGACGGCATGTCTGCGAACCGGAGAAACTGAATCCCCCACTTGGGCCTCCACCACCTCAATCCTCCATCACTCCGATAGAAATCTCACTAGCAAAGGCAAGCTTGGGAAGAACACAACAGTGCTCCCAAAGGACAAAGGGATGCAGACTCAAGTATAGTTCTGGAAACAATGGACTATAGTTTCAATACTCTCAATTCTCTATTATACTTTCAATGTCTCAATGGTTCCTTATATATCTTTTCAAAGTGATACTGAAAGGTCGAATCCATGCGATCTCAAGGCATGTGGAAGGCCAGGAGTCATATGAGTCGGATCCAAGTCAAGGAACGCTCCAACAGTTTTGGATTATGCACACATCCCGATGTATGCGACTATCGAGGGAATATCCATGTATGTATGCGGTTATCGGGGAAAAGGCCGCGTATATCATTTTTATAATGTTTTTAGGGATGGTCAATGATACATCAAAAGAAAACAAATGGTCCATAGGGAATAATGAGTTTGCAGCGGGACAGGGGAAGGCCATACAATCTATGATTCACCTAGTGTGGTGAAATCCGCTATAATAGATGCCCCCTAATGTATGAGATTAGAGGGGTTATACGATGGCTGAAATACGTTATAAGTCCATCCCAGAAGTGAAGTGATGAACGTACCCAAATGGAAGACCAGCCACCCAATCAGCATAATACCATAATACAACTCTGCATATAACTACACATACATATAGCAGTCCCGGATACATAAGAGTACAATGGCCATGAATAGGCATGAAACAAGATAGAACATATGTGGTCACCGCCACGTACAATATACATAGATCAGAATCTCCATGATGAAGATATACAAAGTACAATGATCTCCACAAAGGCTGAAGATATATAACAGATCAAGATCTCCATAGTGGCTGGAAATGTCTGACATATACTAGAACAAGTCACGAGAGCTGAAATCTCATGAACACTGGCATGATCAAGGAGGTAGCATATAGTAGATGCCACCAATCCAGAAGGTCTTCTACACAAACCGCTACGAGTACATGTCCTACTATGCGAATAGAGGTGTCAAGGTCGAACATAGTAGTCCATCATCTGATTATCGGTCATTGATGTATACCATTAACACACACGAGATCACCCACCAATAATGAAAATGGGAATCAAGGTACTAGAGTGCAAACTAGCAAGTGTGAATAAATGTGTTGAGGTTGAACACTTGAGAGAATCCATCGATCAGGGGACATTGATGTATTCCCAAAAATGTCGATGGCAAGAGAACCTGCCACTGATGACTGCAAGTCTCAAGGCACTCAAAATGACTCTAGACTCCAATCCCAGAATAAATTATCTAAATTTGATGGGATAAAATCTGCTGGAAGGAGGGCATTAAGGCATCCCCCATCATCCAACACAAGGTACTCAACAAGGCTGTATAATATGGAAGAACTCAATCATAAGGTGCATGAACCAGTAACTATACTGGGAATGGCCGACATGCAAAGTCAAGATAACTGAGGAATGGCCGACTTAGGTTTCAACTTCCTTCGAATAAGAGCATAACGGCGTATGGTGACTGAATGAAGGCAACATAGACTTGATATACAAACTAGGACATCTCTATGACGTAGGAGGCATCAATAGAGGCTCCATAGGGACTGGAAGCTTAACCAGTCGGTGGAGATAAAACTCAGATAACGAGTACAGATCCTAAGTCAAACTATAACCCAACCAATGGATGTGATATACAGTGCTCTGTTCGAAGGCGACACGACTCGACAGCTGCCAAAGATAATATCTTTTCTTGTCCGGATTTTTGGTTTTTTTTTTATTTTTTTGGTCTTTTTCAGTTATTTGAAAAGCATGAAAAAAAGAATAAACTAGCTTTATAGTTACAAACTAGGAGGAGACGAGTGCCATAAAGGAAAACAAACTAGTTCTAAGCAGTGGAACATACCTATGCTCAATGCAAGGATACATGTGTAGGATATCGACACTCGGGGGAAAATCCCCTCCTAGTAAAAAAAGGAATCAAGCTACGAAGGATATAAATAAAGGATTTGCATGGCTAGACATGAGACAAGCTCAGGCTATATGGCTGAAACGCAATGTCAGGGGAGCCGGCATAAAGCTCAATAAGACAGGCAAAGCTCATGATAATGCATTCACAACTCGATATAAGGGGAGTCCAGGGGGAAACTGGCCAGCATAAGATCAAGAGGAGTATGAGACTCTTGCTAAATGTCATGGCAATACTATACAATGGAATCCCACACCCTAAAGGGGGAAACATCAGCATGGGCACCAAATTCAAATATGGCGCTAACTAGGGTACCCATGTAAGGTGAGTCTCTACCACTCACATCGTGCCACTTCTATAGTAGCAAGAAGGTTCCATGACATAATAGAGTGGGTTCGTACCTAAGGATATAGTGACATGGTCATAAGGTCATGAAAAATGAAAACGGTGGTGAACCTAACCTATATGCCAGTATAGACGTTATACCTAAGATCAGTATGAACGGGTCAATCCAAAGGCTGAAACATCGCTGAAAATGGTCTTCTACATCACAAATTAGGTCAGAAATGGTCCAAAAAGGTTAGAAATGGTCAAAACTATAGGAAAGGGGGTAAATATTTGAAAATTTTTGAAAATTTTTCTATAACTAGTAAAAAATAGAAATCATTTGAAACTTTTACCCATTTGAGCTTTGATATTCAACTGCAAATTCCAGGAGATCCAGCCGCGGAATTCACAACCGATTCTTCCAGGTACTTACTCATGTTCTCAGCTTGCATTTCAATACAAATTTTATAATTTTTCATGGTCAAATGAATTTTTAAAGGCCAAACTTACATTAGCGCCATGGCCCACGCGGGTATCGAGGTTTTTTTCGCGTATAGGGCTGGCTATACGCTGAAAAGGGGCATGAAACCGCATACATATGCAGTTGTTTTGAAAACAGCCGCGTATGACACCGCGCACTAAGATTTTCATGAATATAATGGACATTTTGGTCAAATTCTCATGCAGGATGGTGCTAGAGTGGCAAGAACGTGAGGATGGTGATGTAGAGGAAGCAGTAAGGGCTGACAGAATGGCTCAAGAGGCTCTAAGAAGATGCGAACTCTACAAGTTTTGGTGCCTGGGAGGCTTGAGGGCCAAACCAGGACTACTACAGATGCTTGTAGACTATTGGGATCTAGACTCAGAGTCCTTCAAGCTAGATGGCATGTCCCTCACCATTGAGGTGGAGGATATCTATTTTATGATAGGTCTATCACGGCGAGGTGAGATGGTGAACCTTCATTCCCGAGGAGGGCTAGGTCATGGGATGACTATCGACGAGTACATCGCAGTGTACTACTATCCAGAGATAGAGAAGGTGGGGAGCTAAGTCCCCATTAACGCTATATAGGTACTGGGCCTAAAGGCCATCTTACTGATGCTGGGCAGGATAGCAGGCTTAGCATCACTCCATCAGGCCTCTCGGCCATTAATGTTCTATGTGGTGGAGTGCATGACACCGACCATTTATGACTAGAGTACATCACTGCTGAGCAACATGAAACATCAGCTCAGTGAGTGCAAGGCAGGTAGGATACAGAACTTCGGGTTCAGCAGTATCTTGAGCACTTTCTTCTTTGAGCGGGTTCCAGGATTAAGCCCTAGAGTGGATGTTCCTCTCCACGGGGTTCGAGATCCGGCCCAATGACGTTGGGCAAACGCGATGCACAGACTGGGGGGTGGTAGGATGGCCAACCCTTATCCAGTAGACTTTTTTCCATGGTGGCGACGACAGATTATTGCCATAGAGTACTACCCTTATGCAGGGATAGACTTCCGGGGAGACCCGGACATGCCATTACCACCAGGATCAGCATATGGAGACATAGGTAACGAATCTCGACCATTACTCTTTTTAAAATTTTTGAAGTATTTAATTTTTTTGTGTTTTCTTGATTATATGGAATCAAAAAGACCTGTTTTTGGGTGACAATACATAGTGACATCTACCATTCATGTGCAGATGTGGGACCACGGTGACCAGAGGGCTTCCCACATCATGGACGGAGGGGAAGAGGAGACGATATCACCGGTGTGGATGCAGAGCGAACGCTCCAAAGCATCCATACCAACTTCGTGCGACTGACTCACAGGGTTCCCATGGCGCAAGTCGAGGACTTACCTGAGGCTATGCAGAGATAGGTGGTTGGTGTACCACGCACATGGGTGCGTTTATTCCGGCGGCTAGCTAGAGCCATGGTGACATATCATGATCAAAACCCTCATCCACCTCCACAGGAGTAGACACTTGGGAGTGTATCTATTTTGTACTACCGTGTATATGATGGTGACTTTCAAAGCCCCAATTTTGTATTATGACACTATGTATTACCACATTTTTGGTGTATATAATTTTTTTTTTATGGTGATTGGTTTATTTATTTACATGTGTAAAAATTGTGTTTATGATTAATTTATGATGAATGAAACAAATGCCAATCTAACACATAGTTAGCATATGAGTCAGCAATTTGATTAAAATTTCTTGGAATGTGTATATATGTTATGTTCTCAAATTGCCGTTCTAGCAATCTCACACATAAGAATCTCCTCAATAACGTTGGATCTCTAACATGGTACAAGCCATTTAGCTGTGACACTACTAACTCTGAATCAAGACGTACCTCAAGAGAGAGAACACCATGCGAAATGGAATCTCGTAGAAGCTCGATAACGGCACTATATTCAGCAACATTGTTGGAAGATGGCCGTAGACATACACCTCCTGAAGACAGTACATGACCCATAGGAGTAAAAATCACCCAAGCAGCTGAGGCTGAGTGTTGAGTGTGACGGCTTGCACCATCCACGAATCCTATGTAGGTGGAATATTCCATTGACATCTGCCACAAGAAATGGAAACTAATCACAAACCCGATAACGATAAACAAGACCTAACTATGCAAAAAAGCTATACAATAATATACACCAAACAACCTTGGCTAAAGATCATGCATAGTATTTTTTGAGATAGATCCCATTTCTAGGCTCCGCCAAGGCCATCCCTTCATAATCCACTAACTCGTAGGCACCCTTCTCTAATACACACTTGACCACGTAAGGACCACGCCACATAGGATTGAACTTCCCTGCCCCCAAGGGGTCTTTCGATTGATCCCACAAAAGGACCAAGTCTCCCTCACTAAATACTCTCGAACGGACAGACTTATCGTATTGGGCCTTCACGTGATGCTTATTAACCTCTAGAGTCACAAAGGCATCTCTACGATGCTCATCGAGTTTCTCAAGGTGAACCAAACGCTCCTCCAATAGTGAAGTGCCTGGTAAGAGTTCTATGGCTAACTTCAATGAAGGAATCTCGCATTCAACAGGCAATATTGACTCCACTCCATTAACAAGCTGATATGGAGAAAAACTAGTGGCAGTCTTTACCACGGTTTGGTATGCCCACAAAGCAGGATACAACATAATATGCCAATTCGTCTTGCTTTGTGCGATGGTTCATTGGAGAATGGACTTAAGTGATTTATTCATAGCTTCAACCTGTCCATTCGCTTGAGGATAGTAAGAAGAGGAGTGCTCTTACTTATATCCTAACTTGGAGGCCAACTCTTCCATCATACGATTTTGAAAGTGCGAGCCATGGTCAGTGACAAGCTCTCTCAGAATCCTGAACCTAGAGATGATTTCGTTGAATACGAAGTGAGCAGATGTCTCACAGTTGGATTTTACTGTAGGCATTGCCTCAGCCCATTTTGTGAAGTAATTGACAGCCACTATGATATGATGGTGCCCCCCAGCTGAAGCTGGGTTGCAATCCATAAAATCTAGCCCCCACTTGGTGAAGGGACCAACGGTGATAATAGGGTGTAACGGGGCAGGCTTCGAGCGCATGTTACGTGAAAACACGTGGCAAGGGTGGCACCTCTTGACTTCTTCAATATAGTCCTTGAAGATCGACGGCTAGAAATATCCTGCTCTCAAAATATTTTGAGATGTATAAATCCCGGATAAATGACCACCACACGCCCCTCCGTGGCAATCATTAAGCAATACCTCAACCTCATCGTGAGTTAAACAATGTCGTAAAAGGGAATCTACTCCACGGTGGTACAAAGTATTGTCCACTATGAGGTAGTTCTTGGAAACGTGACGTAATCGATGTCGCTCATCTCACGAGAGGTGAGTAGGGGTCCTCTGCATTTGCAAATATACTATGATATCACCGTACCATGGGTCAGCCGTTGAGATCAAGAAAATGTGTTCATCAACGAACGTATCTTCACATACTGACTCCTCAGCCTCGCTCAAAAAATCTGATATGAGCTTTGCAAAGATTAAAGATTTCTTCGATTTTGCTGAAACAATCTCGAGATCAAACTCTTGCAGAATGACAATCCATTTATTATATTTTCCCCCAATCATCCTATGTGTGAGGATGAACTGAAATGGATTGACATGGGAAACCACCAAAGTTTGGCGAAGGAGAATATAATGTCTCAAACACTGCACCACATGTACAGTGGCCAAGGCAAGCTTCTCTACATGAGAATATCGAATCTCTGCATCAATAAGGTTTTGGATCAGATTGTATATGACATGCTCTTGGAGCTCCTCATCCTCTTGAACCAAAACCATCCCAATCGTCTCTAAATACGTGGCCACATATAATAGAAAATCACGGCTATAATCCAGAGGACTAATCACCGAGGCCATTGCTAGGGCTCTCTTAAGTGCATCGAAGGACTCCTGGGCTCGTTCATCCCATTCAAAGGGAGTATCCTTCTTCAGGAGACACATGAAACCTCTAGTCAAATTGGCGAAATTGACAACAAATCTTTGTAGGAAGTTTTCCATGCCTTGCAAACACTGAAGATGATGAATATTTCGCGGGGGAGACAACTGAAGTATTGCCTCCACTTTCAAGGGGTTGACTCTTATACCCTCTTTCGAAACGATAAATCCTAACAGACGACCTGATTTCACACAAAAGATGCACTTATGAGGGTTCAATCTAACAGCATAATGCCGGCATCTTTCGAACACCAATCTCAAGTGATAAGAATGATGCATCCTCATGCGAGAATGAGCAGCGAGGTCATCCAAAAATAATTCGATAATGGACTTGAGATCATGGAAAATCAAGGTCATCACCCACTGAAAGGTAGCTCTGGTGTTTTTAAGGCTGAAAGGCATTTTCCGATACGTAAATGTTCCCCAAGGACAAATGAATGCGGTCTTATGTTGGTCCTCAGGTTTAATTTGAATCTAATTATACCCAGAAAAACCCTCCATAAAGGAGAACACCTCGCTACCTGCACACTCATCCAAAATCTGATCAATAAACGGTGTGGGGAATTTATCCTTAGGACAGGCATGATTTAAATCATGGAAATCAATGCATATATGGATCGCTCCTTTCTTCTTATCTCCGAGAACAGGATTTGAAACCCACTCCATCAAGGGAACGGGATAGATGAAACCAGATTTCAATAGCTTCTCTATCTCTGCCTTTATGGCGGGTGCTTTCCTAGGATTTACCGTGCGTAAACGCTGTCGAACAGGCTTCGCGTTGGGGTAAGTTTTAATTTCGTGTTTGACAATCCGAGGTTCAATCCCTGGCATCTCATCGTAAGACCAAGCAAAAAAATAGCGGAATTCCTTGAACAGCTCGGTATAGTCACGAATCTCGTCTTGGGAACAATCTGCCCCAATGTACACATTCTCAACCGTACCAGGGTTGCGAGAAATGTTGATAGGCATAGTTGATGATATTTTTGCCATGTTTCCATCAGCCATCTGACCAGGAGAGCTTAATGGAATCATGGGCCTACCATCTTTCTGTCTAAGAATCTCCCTGTAATCCTCATGCTCCAACAGGTCAAGCTCTGGAAGGAAATATGATCTATGATGGAGTTCCTCCCATGGTGGCTCGACTCCCGACATAGCCTTGATGATCACTTCATCTGAAGGGAAAACCATATCAAGGCAATCGTGGGCATGAGAAGACTGTACTGCCCATGCAGGAAGCACATAGAGGTCTTCTTCCTCTGTCCATGAAGAAGAAGAACAAGGCTCTGTAGCAGATTGAAGATTATCTTGGTAAGCAATCATGGCTGTAGGCAATGACACACTCGTCTCAATGGCCTCACTCGAAGGACTCGGTGAAGGAATAATCCAAGGATCTCCCATATGACTTGTGCGAAAAGGCACCGATCTCGTAGACATGGAAGCACCATCGAAACGAGCTCCTATCATGAGGACGGGTGCAGGACAACTAAAGGTTCCCATAAGGGAAGGATACATACCTACACCAACACTCCCAGTTGCCGGCTGGGAATGTTCAACTTTTGAAACCGAAGCTTTCGAAGATGCACTAACAGGCGGATTCTTGAATGACATCTGATCAATCGTCACAATATTCCCATTATGAGGAAATCATACAACGTGAAATATGAAAGACGCAACAGCTTGCATACTATACATCCAATTCCTTCCCAGTAAGAGATTATAGTCAAGGGGCGCATCAACCACCTCGACCTCTATCGCAACGGTCTTCCCCCCCGAACGAACTTTAAGAGAAGGAAGGATACCGTGCGGCCTAAACGATCTCCCATCAAAAGCAGTTAACATAGTCGTAGAATTTGACAACTCAGGTGAACCAAGACCCTTCCAACAAGACAAAGACATCACAGAAGCAGCAACGCCCTCATCAATCACAGTACGCTTGACGATCATATTAAGACATTCTACATGCACCAAAAGGGACACATCGTAGGGCAAGCGAGGCTGATGTCCTGCGGTTTCAAACTTGATCACTGAGGAAGAATCATCACCATTCACACCAAGAGTGGAAAGCAAAGCCTTCCTTTGCGACGGACAACTCTGAAGCACCTCCAATGTAGACATCGCACAAGAAGTATGATCCAAGTCCTCAACAACTGAATAGTTCTGGGTGGCTCGGGCATTTGGATTATGCCCCAAATGCTTAAGTACCCCCTTAGGAATGCGAGGCACAGCTTTAGGTTTATCCACAGGTTTTGCAATATGCAAAGGGGTTCCTAGTGGATCAAGTTCTTTGCCTGGGTTGGGTTGTGACGAAGAATAATATTTCGCACGCGTCACAACTTTCGCGGCACAGACCATATTAATGCACCCATGACCACTAGTTTCAGGTGGATCTTCATCACTAGATTGATCATGGGACTTTGAGTTCATATTTTGGTTATGCGGTAAAGGGTTCATTAACATAGCTAGGCCCTGTGCTATGAACTTCGAAGCTTCATCCATCCTAGGGAACAAGTAAGTGAGGTGGTCGTCCTTACAAATATTTCAAGGAAACTTAACCTTACACTTATTCTGCTTGTCCCCCCCAGCATTTTTATTGTTCTTGTCATTATTGTTGGCATTCTCATTTTTATTCCCACCCTTCTTATTATTGTTTTTACCCTTTTTTCTATTCTGTCCAGGTTGCTGGTTACCTTTCTGGTCGGACGATTGCACAGCAAGTACATTCACCATTTGAGTGGGCTGAGACGAAGCCGTAGCTTGTCCCAAGGCAGATTGGTTGACTGACAACTGGGAAACTTGTTTCACAACCGAACCTGCAGGTTTCTTACTTGCACTACCCACAATGCCATCGGCATGTGGTCCAGGTTTGACCTTGGGATCGAAACTAGAATGAGGGGCATTAGGTATAATCTCATATAACAAACCAGACTGAGCATAGATCAAGTCTAGTTCCTGCGCCGTAAAGATGGCTTGTTCCTCATTCTGCACTCTGGATGTGGAGACATCCTTCATGATATATGGCAATAAAGATTTGAGGAACCACTCAAGGAGGAATTCTGGCAGTATAAAGGCTTTGATTAATCTCTTCCATCTACGCCACTCCTGAATATGATCAGAAATATGGGTGGCTTTGTCTTGCCGAAATGTCGACAAGATTTCAGTACCGACATCATATTGTACTGGTAGCTGGAAGTGATTAAGGAAAGTCATCGCAAGGTCATCGAACAAAGTAAAGGCACCCCTAGGTAAATCTATATACCATTTCGCCGCAGGCCCTATAAGGGTCCATTGAAATAGTCTCAAGCGGACCGAGTCCTGATGCAATGAATTGGAAAAGCACCATAGGTGGAATGTCGTAACGTGTTCACTTGGATCCTCTCCTGGTTTTCCTTCGAACTTAGGTATGTCTGAAGGAATCTTGGTAGGGACAGCTAGCCAAGCTGGGTCATGAGCCACAGGGTCGTTCGTAAGTCTCGATAAGTCAGGTAAATTGAGTTTCGTGAGGAAAGGGAGCTTAGCATGATGAGGTTTAGGGACCGCTCCCTGGTTCATATAGGATTGATTACCACCATGACCTTGGCCATAGTGACCTCCTCCTGTATGACCCATATAGGGTGGTGTTATAGCCCAAAATGACACATCTCTACCTGTGACCACTTTCCCATGATTTCGTCGCATGTCGACACTTCCTGAAAGTCACTGAAAAAACACCTATCTTGGAGGACCCATATCTTCAGTTCTGTAACTCCGTTTGACCTCATTTCTACGCCGTTGCAAAGGTATTTTAGTTAGATAAAACTTTCCAGAAGACACCAAAGTCTGAAAATTCCTAGAAATACCTTAAAAATGCATTTTTTGTGTATGCATGATTCTCCTTATGTGCAACCCGCGCATCATGCGCGACTCTTGTGTTTTGCAAGTCGCGCATACATATATTCGCGGGTTGCTCTTGTGTAAACTCTCGTATCATGCGCGGGTTGTCCTCCTTCAGAACCGTGCATCTGTTTCTCAACATTAAAACATAAAAACATGCCTTTTGAGTTAGTTTGGGTAGTTATACAACTGACTCCTTCAGTTGTAACCACTTTGGCTTCGCCCCTAACTCTTCTTCATCATATAAATAGAGGTAGGGAGGTTCATGAAAGGGGACTTGGAATTTATGCATTGTTATGCTGGAGGAATCGGGACTCTCTTTGCCCACACCTTTGCCCTGGAGGTCTTCCCTTTGTGTTGCAGAGCTTGGAGGCTGAGTTCTTTGGAGAAGAGAAACAACAAATCCAGATCAAGGTTTCGTGAGGTGCCAACTTGAAGAGAAGGTATACTTGTACTTGTTTTCAAGATTAATAAAGATGTGATGTCCTTCTTCTTCCCAAATCATTGTTCAATGTGTGATTGAATCTCTGTTTATGATCAGATTATGATGTTAATCAGATTATTATTTCAGATTTATTTGATTATCATTTGTTTGTATGTGGTCATAATGGTTTGAGGAAGGTATAACTTGTTTTGCAGGTCTCTTGGAGCGAGAGGAGCAAGAAGAGGATTGAAGAGAAAGCTTGGACCAGCCTTTAGTTTATCAGGTGTGGACCTTTCTCATCTCTGAAACTTGCTGTTATATACTTGCTGAACATTGTGCATCTCTCTTTCAACCCCAGTACGTTGATGGCCTCTTAAACCCTAGCCATAGGACACTTTCCTTTACAACAGAACTGGCGACTCCGTTGGGGACTAGCCTTGTCTGTTTGGGGTTTTTCTCTTGATTTCTTTCAGCTTTTGCATTGTTTCAGGTCCTTCTTGCCACTTAGGAACATTTTTTAAGTTTGATTGCACTCCTCCCCTGCCTTCCTAAGGCAGTTTTTCTACCTTTGTTTGTGATTTTCACACCTATGCGCGGGTTGTCCTTCTAGACAGTCGCGTATACAAGTTTGCATGTGCGGGTTGTTCTACTGAACAGTCGCGTATCATTCGCGACATGCCCTTATAGACAGTCGTGCATATACCTGGAAGTTAGGATTTTTTAAGTTAGTTTTTGCTTCTTCCCTTCTTCA
>LPNX011037764.1:14852-32332 GCA_001517045.1 Pseudotsuga menziesii | reverse complement strand
ATGGACTATAGTTTCGATACTCTCAATTCTCTCTTATGCTTTCAATGTCTCAATGGTTCCTTATATAGCTTTTCAAAGTGATACTGAAACGTCGAATCCGTGTGATCTCAAGGCATGTGGAAGGCCAGGAGTCATATGAGTCGGATCCAAGTCAAGGAATGCTCCAACAGTTTTGGATTATGCACACATCCCGATGTACATGACTATCGAGGGAATATCCACGTATGTACGCGGTTATCAGGGAAAAGGCCGTTTATATCACTTTTATAATGTTTTTAGGGATGGTCAATGATACATCAAAAGACAACAAATGGTCCATAGGGAATAATGAGTCTGCAGCGGGACAGGGGAAGGCCATACAATGTGTGATTCACCCAGTGTGGTGAAATCCGCTATAACAAGGCTTGAGAAAGCTCATGGATACTTATTCTCATCAGTCTCTCAAGATCTTCAATTCCACATCCAAGGATTAAAGACTCCCAAGGATATTTGGGACAAGATTTCTTCCTTATTTCACAAGTAGGATGAGATGAGGGTCCATCAGCTAGAAAATGAACTAATCTCTCTTAATATATCCAACTTTGAATCACTGAATGAATTTTTCACAAAATTCAAGAATCTGATATACCAGTTGAAGCAATGCAAGGCGGAGAAGGAGGATGATCATCTCATTCTTTCCATTCTCACAAAATGCAGTGCAGACTACTCAGTATTTGTGTCAACTTTTGAATCGGTGAGGATCACTACTCCAAATTGGAAGATTCCCACTCTTGATTCTTTCAATGCATCTCTCACTTATAAGCATGATAAGTTGATCCAAATGGGGATCATTCAATCTTCCAGATATCAAGCACTAGTTGCAGGAGGACCTAAGGGAGCGAATGATAAAGGAAAGCAAAGAGATAAGTCTCCTATGAAGAAAGAGCAGTCAAATGATCCGTCATGTTCAAAGAGAAGCAAGAAGAATGGCAAAGGCAAGGTCCTCTGCTCTTACTGTGGAAGGGACTTTCATTCAAAAAGCTCTTGTATGAGAAGACAACTTGATGAAATGGCTTTTCTTTTGAAGAAACATAACATTTCTGCACCTTCTAGTACAAGGAAGGATGATTCTGAAGAAGAAGATGAAGAATACAAAAGGAAAGGCCATGCACTGAAGGCTTGCTTCTCATCAACAAATGTCTTCCTCATTGATTCTGGAGCTTCCAACAATATGGCTACATCTAGAGAATCATTCTATTCTTTTTAGTCCCTTGATGGTCCTAGTATTTAGATGGGAAATAACAGTAGAGTCCAAACAAAAGGGAAGGGATCTATCAAGCTTGAACATGGAAGATTCAAAGATTTCCTATTTTTTCCCTCCCTAGCTTCAAACCTGTTATCTGTCTACAAGATGACCCGTACTGGCTCTCCAAAGTGAGTGATCTTTGGTCTTGACTCACTAGAGATCATAGAGATCTCTACTGGGACCATCATAGCAAAAGGTGTTGCAAATAATGCCTCAAAAGATTATGAGTTCTCACATTTCATGCCTCCTTCAGAACCAATGCACTCTCACCAGCCACTTACAAAGGAAGGTAAAATCATTTCATCTACTTCTTTTGCAGCTTCTACCAGTATTGCAGATCCATCTTTTTTAGTTTATGAGATTGAGATTCAGGGTGATTCATATCTAGATTCAGTCCCTACTTCCAAACTGGAAGCTAGGAAGATGATTGGAAACCCATCTGACACTGAGAAAGGAAATACCCTTGTGATATGCCATGAAATATTACCTCCTTCAGAGAGATGCAATAGACTCCATGTAAGATGCTACATGGAAAGGGCTCAGTCTCACTACATTCAAAAAAATAGATGTGATCATATAGCTCTTCATCTAGAAAGAGAGAAAGGTTACATTCCTCCTTCCTTCCATCATCAATTTTGGAGAAGAAGGAGAAGTCTACATGCTAGGCCCCAGAATACCTGTGCATAGCACACCATGCATGCTGCTTCACTACCTCATAGAGATGAATATTGCAGCAACATATTTTCAAGTTTTTCAAACTTGAATCCTGATTCTACTTGCTTAGATAGAGGGGGGGATTTTTTCCCATTTGGTTTTTTCCCCAGCTCCTTGTATTAAGGAGTTACTTTATTTTACTTGATGTAATGGGTGACCTATGGTCTTAGTTACCAGGGCCCATAGATTGTCCAAGTTAGCATTCAGGGGGGTTGTTAGGATTATTAATCCTCCCTTGTCTAATTTGGTGATATGTCTAAATCAAGAGCCATGTCTAAATTGGGAGTGGATTATTAATCCTCCCTTGTCCAATTTGGTCATATGTCTAAATCAGGATTCATGTCTAAATCAGGAGTCCATCCAGTCTATTTTTAGTCACTAGCACCATTGGGTCAACTTGGCCTAATTGGGGCACATGTTTCAGTTACTAAAGTGTGGGGAACAATAATTGAGGCCTACTTCCACAAATTGCACTTGCATGCATCAGTTTCGGAGCCTCCTAAACCAATCCCTACAATTTAGGAGCCAATTGGAGTGCTGATACCAAGCAAGATCAGTTGAGTTGAGTTGGTGACTAGTCAATCTAAGTTAGGAGTCAGTTACATTCAGTTAGTGCTAGGTTTACATGGTTGCATGTAGGAGAGGCACATTTATCACCTACCTCAGTCAGTTAGTGTTAGTCAACAGTGAATTAGACACTTGAGTTGTGTTTTAGAACTCCGATGAACTCCGGTGATGGTTTAGACAAGGTCAGTTAACCATTGAGTCCTCCAATAATGATTTAGACAAGGTCTTAGTTACCTACAGTCAAGTAGAGTGTAATCAATTAGAATTTCCTCAAGTGGATTCGAATTGCTTGTGGCTATTTAGCCATTGTACTTCATTGTAATTATTATCTAATTACATTTTTATTAATGAAAGCATTCACAACTGCAAGCCATTTTTGCACCGTTTCATTCTTCAATTGCTGAGTAAATTATGATCTATTTTGTGAGTTGTGTGTTTGTCTTCAGATCTATGTGCTCAATTTATATAGATAGCGAGAGATAATGGGGGTTGTGCCTAGATAGATAAATAGAGAGAGAAAGAGAGATGGATAAGGGGTTTTGGGTTTAGGGAGAGAGAACTAGAAAGATATAAATTAGGGTCTAGGCTTTTAGAGAGAGTGAATGAGGGTTAAGGGTTTAAAGAGAGACTTGAGTTTATAGGTTAAGTTCAAGAGAGAGAGAGGTAGTGAGAGAGAGATAGAGTGGGAGGGGGTTATGGATTTAGAGAGAGTTAGATTTATAGTTAGGGGTATAGAGAGAGGGGGGGAGAGAGATTGGCAATTAGGGGTTTTGAGAGAGAGAGAGACGTCGGGTTATGGGTTTAGATATGAGAAAGACAGAGAGATAGTGAGATTTATTTGTTTAGAGACATAAATAGAGAAATGAGAAAGAGGGAGAGATATTGGGATTTATTAGTTTAGAGACATAAATAGAGATATTGGGGGTTAGGCATTTAGAGAGAGAAAGATAGAGAGAAATATTGAAACTTACAAGTAGATAAAGAGAGATATAATAGGGGTTAGGGATTTTGATAGAGGGAGAAATAGAAAGAGTTAAATTAAGAGTTAAGGGGTTTAGAGAGAGAGACAAGGAAAGAGGTTAGAAGTTATGGGATTAGAGAGAGAAAGATAGAGAGATGTTAGGGTTTAGGTGTTTAGAGAGAGAGAGAGAGAGATATAAAGACAAATATTGGGGGTTAGGCGTTTAGAGAGAGACAGAGATAAAGAAAAATATTGGTGGTTATGGGTTTAGAGAGGGAAAGAGAGAGAGAGAGTGGGGCCTAGGGATTTAGAGAGAGAGGAATCAATAGTTAGTTGTTTAGACAAACAAAAAGATAGATATTTATTGTTAGGTATTTAGAGAGGTGAATATGTATTGTGGGTTAGGGGATAGTGGATAACAGAGAGAGAAACAAAGAGAGAGACATAGAGAGATATATTGGGGGCTAGGGATATATATATATATACAGAGAGAGAGAGAGAGAGAGAGAGAGAGAGAGAGAGAGAGAGAGATATATTGGGGGCTAGGGATATATATATATATACAGAGAGAGAGAGAGAGAGAGAGAGAGAGAGAGAGAGAGAGAGAGAGAGAAATTTATGGATTTAGAGTGAGTGAAAGAGACAATGAGAGAGATTGGTGTTAATCGTTTAGAGAGAGGGTCATGGGTTCAGAGAGATACAAAGAAAGTGATAGATAGGGGGTTAGGGGCTTAGAGAGAGAGAGAGATATTGGGGCTCAATTGTTTAGATACATAACGATACAGAGGAAAAGTGAGGTGGGGGGTTAAGGGTTTAGAGAGAGGGAAAGATATAGAAAACGATATGGGGTTAATGGTTTAGAGAGAGATGAGTCGAGGTTAGGGATTTAGAGAGAGAGAGAGAGAGAGAGAGAGAGAGAGAGAGATTTGGGGTTAGGGGTTTAGAGGGAGAGAGAGATATTGGGGTCAGATGTTTAGAGAGAGAGAGGGAGAGAGAGAGAGAGAGAGAGATTGGTGGTTATGGGTTTAAAAAGATAAATAGATAGAGAGAGATTAGGGTTAGAGATAGAAATTTTGGAGATTAGGGGTTTATAGAAGCATTTAGAAATAGGGGAAGAGAGAGAGAAATTGCATGTTAGGAATTTAGAGAGAGAGAGAGAGAATGGAGGTTAAGAATTTTGAGGGAGAAAGAGATAGATAGATATTTTAGGGTTTTGAGATTCAAAGAGAAAGATAATGTGCATTAGAGAGAGAAAGGGAGAGAGAGATGATTCAAGTTAGGGTTTTAAACGGGGAGAGAGATATATAAATTTGGATTTATATATATAGAGAGAGAGATGTTGGGTTAGTGTGTGTGCGTGTGTGTGTGTGTGTGTGTGTGTGTGAGAGAGAGAGAGAGAGAGAGAGAGAGAGAGAGATGTTGGAAATTAGAAATTAAGAGAGAGAGAGAGAGAGAAACTAGGTATTAGGCATTTGAAATGGGAGAGAGTGGAGAATTAGGGGTTAAGTGTTTAGAGAGAGAAAGAGATTAGGGAATATGGTTTTAGAGAGAGGGAAATTTGGGTATCTGGTCTGAGAGAGAGAGAGAGATTGGGTGGTGGCAATTTAGAAAGAGAGACATTGGAGGTTATGAGTTTAGAGAGACAGGGAAATTAGGGAGTGGGTTTAGAGAAAGAGAGAGAGAATGGGTTAGGTGTTCAGAGAGAGAGAGAGAGAGAGAGAGAGTTTGGATGTTAGTGGATTAGAGAGAGGAAGAGATTGCAGGTTAGGGTCTTAGAGAGAGAGAGAATTAGGGGTTTAAAAAGAGAGTGAGTGACAAAGAGAAAGAGAGAGAGGGAAAGAGATAGAAATATAGAAATTGGGCATTAGACATTTAGAGAGAGAGAAAGAGAGAGAGATTGGAGGTTTGGGGCTTAGATGGAGAGAAATTGACAGTTGTGGGTTTGAAGAGAGCAAGAGAGGGAGATATTGGAGGTTAATTAATGAGAGAGAAAGAAGGAGATAGGTAGGTGGTTAGGAGTGAGTGAGAGAGAGGAATATTTGGGTTTACTATTTAGAGAGCTATATAGATTGGGGTTTGGGGGTTTAGGGGTTTAGAGAGAGAGATGTTGGAAATTAGGAATTGAGAGAGAGAGAGAGAGAGAGAGAGAGAGAGAGAGAGAGAGAAATTAGGTGTTAGGAATTTAGAGTGAGAGAGAGAGTGGACAACTAGTGGTTAAGTGTTTAGAGAGAGAGAGAGAGATTGGGAGTTAGGGGTATAGTTAGTTATATAGAGATAGAATGGGGGATATGTTCTTAGAGAGAGAGAGAGATAAATTGGGGGATTTGGTTTTAGAGAGAGAGAGAGAGAAAAGATAGAGATTGGGTTGTAGTGGTTTAAAGGGGGAGAGAGAGAGATTTGGGGTTAGGTATTTAGAGAGAGAGAGAGAGAGAGAGAGATGTTGTGGTCTAGTTGTTTAGAGAGAGAGAGAGAGAGAGAGAGAGAGAGAGACAGAGAGAGAGAGAGTTTGGGGTTAGGAGTTTAGAGAAGCAAAAATAAAATGAAGGAAAATGAGGGATAGAGGTTGAGAGAAAGAGAGAGAGAGAGAGAGGTTGGAGGTTTTGGGTTCAGAGAGAGAAATATAGAGAGATATTTGGGGTTTAAGGATTTAGAGAAAGAGAAAGAAATTATTTTTTAATGAATGAGAGAGAGAGAGAGGTTGGAGGTTATGGGTTAAAAAAGAGAAATATAGAGAGATATTTGGGGTTAGGGATTTAGAGAGAGGGAAAGAAATTGGGGTTTAATGAATGAGAAAGAGAGAGAAATGGATAGGGGGTTATGGATTTATATAGATAGATGGATAGAAATATATATGTGTGTGTGTGCATTTATAGAGAGAGAGAGAGAGAGAGAGAGAGAGAGAGAGAGAGATGTTGTGGTCTAGGTGTTTAGACACACACAGAGAGAGTTAGGAGGTTAGGAGTTTAGAGGCAGAGAGAGAGAGAGAGAGAGAGAGAGAGAGAGAGAGAGAGAGAGATGTTGTGGTCTAGGTGTTTAGACACACACAGAGAGAGTTAGGAGGTTAGGAGTTTAGAGGGAGAGAGATTTGGGTTAGGGGTTAGAGAGAGAAAGATTTTGGTCTAGGGGTTTAGACAGAGAGAGACAAGGAGAGAGAGTTGGAAGGTTAGGAGTTTAGAGGGAGAGAAATTGGGGCTAGGGGTTTATCTCATGTCCCCATCCCTCAGATGGGCGAAGAGGATGCGACAAACACCACATTAACCTGGAAAACAGCCCCATGAACATGAACATAAGAGATCAATGCTGAAGTTACAAATCTTAAACATAATGCATGCGAAGATGCATAACCATACAAGCATACACAGATGCATAATTCTTTAATCATACAGCGGAAGCAAACATATACATTCCAGCATCCCCATGTTCATTATAATTCATTAAACATCAATATAATTGTAGAGATGAAGTAACAGAAGCACTTATCTTTTGATGAAGAACTTGCCCCGCAACCAGCTACGTCACTGCAACATTCCACCCAACCATAGGCGAACATGCTCATCAATCTCTTAGCAACGCTGCCACCCCCGTGATGGGTAGGATTCCTCAAGGAATAAAGTTCAATTGTAAGCTTACACATAGCCAAGGGGACACACTCAGCCAAACCAACACTGTTGGGTTTACTAGGCCTTCCACAACTGGCCAAGCCAACATAGTCCGAAGACCAACCACTGCTTACATGCAGCAAAACCATCCCTTCACATCCCTATGAAGAAGGAAAAGACAACCGAGGATAATCCCAAACACACGATGAGCACAGCTCAAGCCCACAAGGCAACACAGAGTTGTTCTTGGCCCTATCATGGCCAAAACAACTCAGCTGGAACAACACCCAAACTAGGGTATATCAGCAGCCCAAACTCACAATGAATGTCGGCCACAACCCATAGTTCCAAACAAGGAAAAATCAGCCAACAATTGTGGAAATCAACGGCTCACAACGGATAATAAACAACAATCCCAGCATAGACATGGAAACTCGGCCAATGGAAGTGGAAACCCATATCCCACCACTCACAGTGGAAATGATAACAGCTATGCACAGCTCCAAAACAGGGAGGAAGGATGTTGGGCTCTCAACAGCACCCAAACATCATGGGAAAACACAACAGCAACCCAAATCATGGATTAAAGTCACGGCTATAACACATACCAATGGAAATTGGGCCCTTGAGGTCGTTCTACCTGCTCACTGCATGCAAAACCAGAGAAGACCCATGACTAGTACGTGAGGAGCACAGAGCAAGACTCCCAGCATGTGCAAGGATGAACAACACGTCTCTCTGCGCGTGAGTGAACAGACAATCGAAAGGAGAAAAGACAAAATGCCTCTCTGCATGAGGATCTGAATTTCCCAAACCATAGTCATGAAGGTGAAGGCCAGACATGGGAGTGAACTGACCTCCACATGAGGAAGATGGATAAACCATGGCTCTACGTGAGGAGGATGAATAGGCCAAATGGAGGAACGGACAGATAGTGGAGAGGATCGTATGTCCGCGGGAGTGATGAGAATGAATTCAATGCAGACATGGGTGGAGTGGGCGTGTGGGAAAGGACTGACAGTCCTGCCACCCCACTCCCAGAAACCATAACTGCCTCAACCACCAATAGCCATAACTCCTCAACCACCAGCTGAAACCTTGAAGAGGTTGACAAGGAAAGGTGGCAAACAAAACAAGGAAGGTGACAAACACACAAGGTGGTAACACATGGGTTTTACCCCCATAACTAAGGTTTGACATCCCCCACCCCTTATCCTTTGGAATCATGCCCTTTTCATTCAACGTTGCACTGTCGTAGCTGGTTGTGGTTCATTTTATTTGATGTGTGTATTTACATTATGCCGAATTATAATGTGTCGAATAGCACAACATACCATCGAAAACTATCCCTATTGCCGAAACATTCACAACCAAGTCGATGGTGGGTCTTTTTCCTTGAGCTCCTCACCATGATTAATTACATTATAGACATCATGCAAATGGGGTCAAAACCAGGGACATTACATTCCCCTCCACCTTGGAATAACACCATCCTCGGTGTTCAATTACATATATACAATACATATACAATTGTACATCAAAATTTCAAAATTGCAGATCTGTCCCATGTTCAATCATCTACTTTGAACGTATAGGACCAAGCCCCTCGGCTTCCATGGACTTCTCCTACTGATTCCTAGCTCCCAGCTGATCCCAAATTCTAGGAACTTTGCGGCTATCACCTTCATCATGTTCCCTCATTGGACAGTCCCGGCATAAATGATGTCCTCCACATCTCCAGCATCTCACTGGCTGCTTCATCTTTACCTGCTCAATTTCCTTTGATTCCTCATGCCTAGACCATTTCCCAACAGGTCGCTTGGAAAATTGTCCCATCACTAATCTACCTTCCTGTCCTTTGCCAATTGCTCCCAGAAGGATTTTCACCTCCCTTTGCAAACCAATAGAGTCTTGCAAAATTTGGTGGTTCATCTCATTCTGCCTTCTCTATATCTTGAGCATCTCCCCAAGGTTCTCTTGGGTCTTGGCAATCATTTGAAGGAGACTTCCAGCCAAGTCCAACAACTTTTGATCTGCTTCCATGATCAATGTGCACCACCTGGCTTCACTTTTCTCACCTGTGACCAACATCAGGCATTTCCTCAACATCAAATAATTAATGTCCAGCCAGTACACAATCATGTCAACTAGGCTTGGAACTTTTACCGTGACCATTTCTAGGTCTAGGATCTACTATGGATCCTCGGGAATATCACAGCCCAACATACACTTATACCATCATACACTTATATCAACAATAACCCTTACTCCGCAACCCCTCACAACAACCATTTACCATTTTACCTTTACCTTTACCTTTATCCTATCAACACAAGCAACACAAGCAATACAAGCAAACTCATCAGCATTATTGCTCAAAAAATGTAATCACATTCCTCATCATTCATTATCAAGTATTGAGACACCAGGAGTGCGTCCACTCCCTAGAGTGTAATCAATATCGACAACCCTTTCGTGACTCAACATCAAAAAAGTGTGCACTCTTCTCCGATGTGTGCCATGTAGGCCCTATTCATACTCAAGCGATTGGTCATCATGGAAATAAAATCAAACACGTTCTGCATATGGAACTTAAAAATTAAACATGCATATTCATAGCAAGGGTCATAGAACACTTATCCATTTGCCATCGCAATATGCCTTTGTTAAGGAGGAATGGAGGCTTCTTCCCTGAGTTAACAGTACCTCAGTTAGCCCTCCCAACTCCTTTTTACATTTCACATTCACACATGTCTTACCGACATAACCCATACCATCTCACTCATGTTATTACCAAACATGCAGTGGAGATGAGACATTTTCAAAATGTCCAATGGCGTTTCACCCGAAACCCATTTTCGAGATAAGGGAAAACCTTCCCATGAAGTTTGGCTCTTGCAGGTCATCACACATGATCTTCCTGCAATGTGTACCCCTGACACATTCATCACTAGCCAAACAGTCAATCATTACCTAATACTACAATCCAAATCGATCATTCCATAACCAAGCAATGACATTAGCAATCAAATTCAATAAGAATTTGCAATTCTATCTACTACAGAAATTGACTTGCTCATTTGTGGGTCTCTTGTAAGCAGCATTACTATGCCCATTATAATTTTATGCTTACTATCATAACATTATTACCCACTTACCATGCGTCCCTCCTGACACAATCTTATACAAATTACAAGCGAACAATGATTAGTAGTCGTTAGCACTTTCTTAAATCCAAAACCCACAATTCAAATTTAACAACCCATTATACATATCGACTATTTTCACAACCATGAGAATTCTTCTCATAAATGGTAGATTCTGGAATTGGTCAGGGTCTTACCTATCAATGCCATGCTCGAATAATCCACCTGAAACATGAGTTTCAATCAACCAAACACAATCTTATGCAAGCCAACAGTGGCTAGTGGTTGTCAGCAATTTCTCAAATCCGAAAATTCACAATTCGAATTTTAACAACCTATTATGCATATCATATGGTAGATTCTGGCATTGGTTAGGATCTTACCTCTCACTTCCATGCTCAAAATAATCTACCTAAAACATAAGCTTCAAACATCCAAACACAAGCTTATGCAAGCCAATAGTGACTAGTAGTTGTCAGCAATTTCTTAAATTTGAAATTCACAATTCAAATTTAACAAGCTCTTTCACATGGTAGATTCTAGCACTGGTTAGGGTCTTACCTCTCAATGCCATTCTCGAATTAATCTACCTGAAACATGAGCTTCAATCAACCAACACTTGGTAAGTCTGGATGCATATAACTTTTCATTGCTACAACCATCACTGAAGCATTTTCAGAATTTATAAAGTTCAAATACTTCCAGCTGTTAGTCACATCAATATCATCAAAGCTCATTTACGTCATGCAATCATTATCATATTAATATTTGCAAGGTATAGTCATATCATTCATGCAATTAAATGAAGGTTTAGATACCCTTACTTCACAAGAGTATCATTCATGCCACCTTGCTCTTCCATAGAGCATTTCTGGCAGCCAACTGATCGTGACTATCCTACATTCATAGCAACCTTTGAAATGGTTCCCGAATTGTCATCAATTCATCATTTCAGTCATTAGTCATTCATAAAATCACATGCATTCATCTCAATGCATTCAACATACCATGGCCTAGCCATGTCCACCTCACATAGGATGCATTACTACAATCAATATCATCAACATATATAGGCATGACACCTTTCTATATTCAAACATCCACATGGTATGAGGTCTCTTACCTGTACCAATCCATGGAATTTTTCATCAGAAAATTATTACCTGCATGGGTTCTACTTACACCCTGGACATGACCAATTTCGTTGGTCCTTTGTAGGAGATTATGGAATCGCTCACCAACTTTTGTTATGGACTCGTTGCCTTATCCCTTTCTTCATAGGGTTGCTGGTCCCATTCATCATTGGTTTTGCCACTAATGCCAACATCAAAGCAATGATTATCATTAGTGGTTCATTATAAATATATAATTTCCAATATTCTTACCAATCATGTAATATCCTATGCATGCAATACATATCCTCATGCATTTCAAGCATAAACTTAGGAAATGTAGTTATAATCAGCAAGATAGAGTCTAATGAAAACTTCCTTTTCAAATCCCTCATATTCTCATGGGATTCCTTTCTCACACAGCAGATGGTTGACTTCATAGTCCTTGCTGCCCCTGGGCATGCAATTTTCCATATTTGTCCATTTGATAACAGTGGCCATCATTAGCACTTGGCTACTTCATGCTCAGATTCTGGTCACTTATCCTTTTTCCTTGCTGAATAAGCTTTCCCATGCTTATTCACACGCGTCACTCCGAACTCGGGTGTAAAAACCACACCACTTCTAAGAATGAGGGATTTCACCAACTCTTTGCATTTTTATTACACCACTGCATTCGAACTGGGTGCCAACTTTAGCCATATGTAAACCACTGAAAGACTATTGAGAAAACCTACTGGAAAATAGCTGAAGTCTGTTGAGAAATCCCACTTGGAAATCTCATAATTTCCTTGTGTCGAATCGGATCTTTACTTCATCTATCCATCCAACGTATCGGTGGTCAAAACCGCTACTCCTTCTGCAGTTTCAGGCCTCAAACCACTAATTGCTTCGCCATATCGGATCCCCAATGACTAGCTTCCTCCGTGGTGTTGGGCCTCAAATGGATAACTCCTCTGTCATATCGGCAGTTGAAACCACTACTCTTTCTTCCATTTATTTTTTTTGTTGGAGAAACAACTTCATCCGCAGCCACAATAGCGGCCCTATGTACTCACTTTCCTTTCGATCGGCAGCCAAATCAACTGTGGCAGGACCCGATCGGCATCGGCGAGATTTTCGCATCGGAATCCTAGCGCCGTTGGCTTATGCAACGACAGATGCTCATTCACTTCCTTCTTCTGGTGATCAATATTTTTGTTATTTAGAAAAATTTCAAACTTTCTTTTACTGCGTCGGCTGTCGACGGTCTTTCTACATCAGAAGCCAAATGACTTTGGCTTCCACAATGGCAGAACATGAAACGCTTTTACCTCCGATGAGTGAACTGAATTTTTTCCTTAGAAAATTTTTCAACTTTCTTTCTTTACATCGGAGGCCTTACCCATCGGTCGAGAAGTTGTTTCTCCATCCGTAACGGTGGACGCCAAATCCTTTCTCCCCCCGCAACGACGGCACGTGGAACCTTATCTTCTTCTGGTGATGGTATTTCTTCATCGGATGACTTACCACTTTTCTCTTCCACAACGGTGGCAATAATTCCCCTTTTTCTGTTGACAATTTCATGCTTAGACAATTTTTTCAAAATTTGTCTTTCTTCTTTCCGCCGAACATAGCACCTGTCGGCGGTCGGACCACTTTTCGTCGGATGCTTAGTTGCTTCTTCTTCTGCATCTGCGAACACTTAGGAAATTTTCACGGCTTTCTCCAAACTGTTCCAGTGTCGACAGTCTTTATCATCAGAAGCTTTAGAGCTTTCCACTTCCACAAAATCGGCAACTGAATCCCTTCCGTAGCCGCAATGGCGGCGTACAAACCACTTTCTCTTCCAATTGGCGACCGTTTACTTAGCAAAATTTTCAACTTGCGGAGTCGGCAGTTCTTCCACATTAGAAGCCAAATGACTTTGGCTTCCGCAACGGCGGCTCACCAAAGACAACTTCTTTCGATCATCCACGGACACTTAGAAAATTTCTGCGATTTTCTTCTGTACTGCCGGCAATCGGATGACTTTTCTGTTGGGCGTCGAATAATTTCTCCATCCGCAATGGTGGCAATCTTTTCTCATCGAAAGACTTGTTCCTTTGGCTTCCGCAATGGTGGAGCACCAACCTGAACTTCTTCCGATTGGCAGCCCTTCTGCTATGGCAAACGGGAGATTTCCAACTCTTCCACAACACCGGAAATCCTTTCACATCGGAATCCAAATGACTTTGGCTTTTGCAACGGCAGACTGGAAACCGCTTTCTCTTCTGCAACGTCGGACTGTCAAAACATTTTCTCTTCTGATGGACATCAGTGACACTTAGAAAATTTTTGCAATTTTCTTTCCCCGTCGGAAGACTTGGCGGTTTGGTCTTCCTCAACGGCGGACGGGAAACCAATGACTCTTCTGCAACAGTGGAAGTGTTATCACTAGTGTCCCGACTGTCAACACTTAGGAAATATTTTGGAAGTTTGCTGTCATCCATTACTGATCCCTGCTGGGTAGAAGGCAATTCCACGCTTTGTCAGTTGCTCCATCTTGGCCCATAGAGGCCCATTGTTGCAACCTTAGCTCTGATAGCATTCTTTCACATCCCCATCCCTTAGATGGGCAAAGAGGACGCGATGAACACCACGTTAATCGGGAAAACGGCCCCATGAACATGAACAGAAGAGATCAATGCTGAACTTAAAAAGATTAAACATAATGCATGCGAAGATGCATAACCATACAAGCATACACAGATGCATAATTCTTTAATCATACAGTGGAAGCAAACATATACATTCCAGCATCCCCATGTTCATTATAATTCATTAAACATCAATATAATTGCAAAGATGAAGTAATAGCAACACTTATCTTTTGATGAAGAACTTGCCCCGCAACCAGCTACGTCGCTGCAACGTTCCACCCAACCATAGGCCAACGTGCTCATCAATCTCTCAACAACACTGCCACCCCCAAGATGGGCAGGATTCCTCAAGGACTAAGGGTCAATTGCAGGCTTACACATAGCCAAGGGGACACACTCAGCCAAACCAACACCGCTGGGTTTACCAGGCCTTCCACAACCGGCCAAGCCAACATAGTCCGAAGGAAAACCACTGCTTACATGCAGCAAAACCATCCCTTCACATCCCTATGAAGAAGGAAAAGACAACTGAGGATAATCCCAAACACACGATGAGCACAGCTCAACCCCATAGGGAAACACAGAGTTGTTCTTGGCCCTATCGTGGCCAAAACAACTCAGCTGCAACAACACCCAAACCGGGGTATATCAGCAGCCCAAACTCACAATGAATGTCGGCCACAACCCACAGTTCAAAACAAGGAAAACTCGGCCAACAATTGTGGAAATCAACAGCTCGAAACAAATAATAAACAACACTCCTAGCATATCCATGGAAACTCAGCCAATGGAAGTGGCAACCCATAGCCCACCACTCACAGTGGAAACGATAACAGCTATGCATAGCCCCAAAACAGGGAGGAAGGACGTTGGGCTCTCAACAGCACCCAAAAATCATGGGAAAACACAACAACAACCCAAATCATGGATTAAAGTCACGGCTATAACACATACCAGTGGAAATCGGGCCCTTGAGGCCGTTCTACCTGCTCACTGCATGCACAACCAGAGAAGACCCATGACTAGTGCATGAGGAGCACAGAGCAAGACTCCCAGCCTGCGCAAGGATGAACAACATGTCTCTCTATGCATGAGTGAACAGACAATTGGAAGGAGCAAAGACAGAATGCCTCTCTGTGTGAGGATCTGAATTTGCCAGACCATAGTCATGAAGGTGAAGGCCAGACATGGGAGTGAACCGACCTCCACGTGAGGAAGATGGACAGACCACGGCTCTGCGTGAGGAGGACAAACAAGCCGAATGGAGGAACGGAAAGACAGTGGATAGGATTGTATTTCCATGCGAGTGATGAGAACGAATTCAATGTAGGCATGGTGCAGTCTTGCCACCCCACTCCCCAAAACCATAACTGCCTCAACCACCAACAGCCATAACTCCTCAACCACCAGCTGAAACCTTGAATAGGTTGACAAGGAAAGGTGGCAAACAAAACAAGGAAGGTGACAAACACACAAGGTGGTAACACATGGGTTTTTCCCCCATAACCAAGGTTTGACATCCCCCACCCCTTATCCTTTGGAATCATTCCCTTTTCATTCAACGTTGCACTGCCGTAGCTGGTTGTGGTTCATTTTATTTGATGTGCGTGTTTACATGATGTCGAATTATAATGTGCTGAATAGCACAACATACCATCGGCAACTATCCCTATTGCCGAAACATTCACAACCAAGTCGATGGTGGGGATTTTGCCTTGAGCTCCTCACCATGATTAATTACATTATATACATCATGCAAACGAGGTCAAAACTAGGGACATTATAGTTTAGAGAGAGATTAGGGGTTTGATATTGAGAGAGAGAGAGAGAGATTGCATGTTAGGGATTTATGGAATCGAAGAGATATTGAGGGTGGACAGAGAGAGCGAGAGAAAGAGATTTGGCGTTAGGTGTTTAAAGAGAGATAATTTTAGAGTTATGGATTCATATACATAGATATAGAGAGAAGGAGATAGATAGGGGGTTAGGGATTTATATACATAGATAGATAGATATATTGATATAAAGATAGATAGATAGATCAATAGAGCAAGATAATGTGGTCTAGGTGTTCAGATAAAGAAAGTGAGAGAGAGAGGAAGAGAGAGAGACATTGGGGTTAGGGGTTCATAGAGAGATTAGGGGCTTTTGATTGAGAGAGATAGAGAAAGAGAGAGAGAGATTTTAGGTTAGGGATTGATAGAGAGAGAGAGAGAGAGAGAGAAAGAGAGATATTGGTCATTAGGGGTCTAGAGAGAGAGAGAGTGAAACTCTACATTGTGGGTTTACAAAGAGAGAGATTGGTGGTTAGGGGTTTAGAGAGAGAGGGATTTTGTGTTAGTGTCTTAGGGAGAGAGAGATTAGAGATTAGAGGTTTACAGACGGAGAGATATTGAGGGCTAGGGGTTTAGAAAGAGAGAAGGAGTGAAATTAGAAGTTAAGGATTTAAAGAGAGAGAGAGAGAGAGATGAGGGGTTAGTTTCATAGGGAGAGAGGTATTGGAGGTTAGGGATTTATAGATAGATAGATAGATAGAGATAGAAAGAGAGAGAGACAGAGAGAGAGACAGAGAGATAGAGATAGAGAGAGAGAGAGAGAGAGAGAGAGAGAGAAAGATTGAGGGTTAGGTGTTAGGGGTTGATATAGATGGAGAGAGAGTGGGGGTTAAGTTAGAGAGAGTGAGAGAGAGTGTGTTAGATATTTGGAGACAAAGATTGGGATTTTTGGGTTTAGAGAGAGAGAGAGAGTAATTAGGGGTTAGGGGTTTAAAACTATATAGAGAGAGAGATAATAGAGGTTAGGGTTTTAAAGAGAGAGAGAGAGAGAGAGAGTTTATGTTGGTAATTTAGAGAGAAAGAAAGAAATAGAAAGACACATATTTTAGGTTATGGGTTTCGAGAGGGATTGAAGGTTTCACTTTTAGAGGAAGGGGGAGAGAGATATTGGGGTTAGGGGTTTAAAGAGAGTAAGAGAGAGAGATTTTGGGTATTACAACTTTAGAGAGAGAGAGAGAGAGATTGGAGGGTATAATTTTAGAAAGAGAAACATATAGATAAAGATATTTAAAGTGAGGGGTTAAGAGAGAGATGGAGATAGAGAGATATTGGGGGTTATGTTTTTAGAGAGAGAGAGATTGGGGGTTAGGTGTTTAGAGAGAGAGAGAGAGAGAGAGAGATTAGGGGTATTGGGATTAGAGGTAAAGAGATATAGAGATAGATTTGAGGTTATGGGTTTAGAGAGAGAGATATATTTGGCATTAGCGATTTAGAGAGATCAGTTTGGGGTTAGCGATTTATAGAGAGCAAGATTAGGGGTTAGTGCTTTACAGAGAGAGATAGAGCGAGAAACAGACATAGGGGATTTTGGGATTAGAGAGAGAATGGGGTACTAGTTTTTATCGTAAGAAGGAATGAGAGATTATTGGTTAGGTGTTTGGAGAGAGAGAGAGAGAGATGAATGGAATGAGAGAAATTAG
>LPNX011037763.1:120814-127502 GCA_001517045.1 Pseudotsuga menziesii | reverse complement strand
TCATTATACTATGCCTACACTGAATAAAAACTTAAAGGGCATGTGGAAGCATGACACCCTTGGTATCAAATATGATTACTAAACATCCATAAAAAAAAAAGGCTTATGTATTTCATTCATTATGAAGAAAATTTGAAGAAAATGAATATGTATTGTTGATTGCCATATAAGTGATGTATGATTTAAATGTTTAGGTAGTATAAATAAGAAATAGGAGTACAATCGATCGTTGTGCCTAGAATATGAACTAAATATTTTTTATTTAGAAATGACTCGCACAAGTGCACACATATCATAGGGAGAAGAAAACTGAACCCAGAAAACATATGAAAATAGGAAAGTGTGTAGAAGTGGGTCAATGAAATAGAATGAAGTTGATGAATAATATTTATTTGGAATTTAAAAAAACATCACTTGTGCATGTAGTGTGGAACATAGGGTGGATAAAATATCCATCTTATGTGGTTGTCCATTTCTAATGAGGTTGAGATTAACAAGGGAAACCTAGAAGGTGAAAACAACTAGAATATTATTCAAACTCTTGAAATCCCATGTCAAATGCACCTACTCTAACCCGAACCTAGTATTGATTTGCCATAGTATCCCCAAACACGATCTATTATCATTTTGATTCCAAAGTGACCCCATCACCCTAATGGAGGCTTTAATGATTCCAACCCCTATTGAATATGAGAGTTTGCAAACATTGATCAATTGATAATTAAAGAGAAGATATAATGCAAAGAGGACATATTAGCTTGTTCCATAGCTCATAGATTCTCTCATAGCCCAATACTCATGGAATTAATTTTATGTAAAGCCTTTCATCTCATTAGCTAATGGATGCCCTCAAAAACTTATATGAATATAATTGATATTTGTTTAAAGGAAAAATGGAGTTTATATAATATGTTTGAAAGCATGATATTATTATATATATTAGAAAACCAAACACACAAAGAAACCTTGAACTAAAAGACATAACTATAAGAGGGAAAATGGTAATTTTGTTATAAAATGGTAATTTTGTTTTAAAATGAAGAGAGGGTATAGGAATCAACCAATGGTGTGGGCGTGAAATATCCTCCCCTCAACTTGAACCAGCTCCTGAATGGTGTTGTCTCGCTCCAAACGCTCCAAACGCTCCAATGCCCGTCGAAATCACGTTCCTGATTGTGAAAATGGGCTCGGGACTGTGTATTTTTTTTTTATAATTTTTAAATCACGTGCGCGTTTTAGAACTACAAATCGCGTGCGCGTTTTGTAGTTCTATAATGCGTACGCGATTTTGCTTCCTATCCTACATGTTCCATGACATGTCAGGCTGGGGTTGAACCATACCAAGTGCTATGTCAGGCTCGGGTTGATGTATTTTTTGGTAGCATGATGTTGTTTTTGAAAACTAGGATTGCATCTTAAAGGTCCCTCATCTTCTTGCACTGACCCTTCGGTAAGTTCCAGTGAATGTGATGCCATATCGTGCAGTATTTGCTTATCAAAGTTGAAAGATGAAGAACTGGCAGGGTGTAATCATTCATTTCACTAAACATGTATCGATCGATGGCTTTCTTTGAAGAGCACCTATCCTTTATGCCTTGCGCAGGTCATCGTAATGCCCAGAATGATTTCAATTGCACCGTGCATAATGCCCAATTATATATACATGACATCTCTAGCAATTATCACTATAAATCCAAAACCATTTCCACCTGAACTCGTTGTTTGGTCCCTACAGTAATATTGGAGATCATCCAACATGCTCCTCTTACAATGGATTTGTTTGTCTGTTGGGCTGTGAGAAGATGCAAGATACCAGGAAGAACCTGATTTTCAATAACCTGCAAACAGAGAATATAAGATAAAAAGATAAACAAAAAATAAATCCACGAGATCTGAAATTGGACTTTTGCATGGACGTCCTCTTTAAAGCAATTAAATCAGAGCTCAGAAGATATGAAAAATGTATCATTCAAATTATTTAGAAGTATGAAAAATGTGAAGTAAAACTTGGGTTTGCAAGTCATTGCCACTCATTATGGGAGTAGTCTAGAAGAAGATTTATGTGGGACTTTTGGTTGGATGGATGTGTTGGACTCTAGAGGACGAGATCGCCGACGAAAACATTGAGGGCGACAGAATGTTAACGATGTGGGTAGATGGAGTAGTCTAACGCCAGGCGAAATCGTCGACCCGTTAGACTACTCCAATCTTCAAATAATACCGTTGCTCATACAAACAACCACATTGATACTTGCATGGAATATTTTACCTATGGCTATTCCAGACGCTGTCAAAACCCATGAGCGAATCAACTATACAGTTATAATGCATCATAATGCAAGTCCTTCATGATTACAACCGCCCAGCCCCCACATGGACATTTTTATTTGACAAAAACTCAGAATGAGTGTTGAGATTACCAGACAGATAAGGCCACGGTTGTATGAAGAACTCTGGCATTGCCCTTGCACTCAATACAGTTATTGGGCTTCTTCTTATGTTGTGATCTGTTATTACATGCAGTTTCCAACGGTATTTCAGCAGCCAGTGCGACTACAGCAGCTCGTCTGAGTTTGGTTCAATTAGGCCTCTAGAGAGGCTCCCGACCGACCGAATGAAGCGGGCAGAGACTAACATAGGACATCATAGAGAAGACATAGCGATTAAACTCTGAGCATCGTCAGATTTCTGACACCCTTCAATCTCCAAATACTTGTTTCTGACTCTGCTTCCAGACTTGCACGAATACCTTCTGCCGTGTCGAGGGTGCTCAATGAAGTAAGTTGGGAGATTTCATGTGGAATCACCCTTATACTCCTACACCTGTATAAATTAAGATACTTGAGATTTTTAAGTTGTACAATCTCAGATGGCAATGATTGTAGGATTTGACACCAACTAAGATCCAAAAATTGAAGGGAAGAAAGATGGCATATCTCTTCAGGCAAATTCTCTATAACCAGATGCTGTAATCTCAGAATGTTTTAGTTGCCCGACTGACGATGGGATTGATCTTATATGGAAGGTGTCGGACAGATCGAGAACCTTGAGAGACGTAAGGCCGACTAGAAATCCTGATGGAACCACACTAATTCTATCATCACCCTTTAAGATGAGACTCGCCAGTTTTGGACATGGCAACTCGCTGGGGAGACCGTCAAAATCAGTATCTAAAAATGATATCCTCTTGGTCAATAACAAATGTTGAAAAGTCTCTTTCAAGGCCTTCAGAGATGGAATAAAAAAGTAGCTTCCATTCTTCGATTTCTTTGGAGAGTCTTCCCGGGTTGAACATGACACAATCGAGATACCGTTGTCGTTGCCGTCGCCGTTCGCTGCAGTGGAGTATGCTTTTGGCCTCCGTAAGGCAATTGTGAAGCAGTTGCAGCCATATCTTGAGGGCCTCCCAGACCGCTTCCTGTTGGCATTGGACGACTGTGATAATATCGAACAGAAGATTGAGAATAGGCCTCAAATCAATTTTCAGAATATCACGGGTTTCCTCCGCCATTATAACATCCTTCATCAGTTGGATGACTGGATCAACGCTAACAGCATTGCTTGCACTGGCGATGACAATATCCATGGCTTGGCTACTGAACGTTATTGTGGCACAGCAGAGCCGGTACTCAGTAGACTGAGGGAGGGGCAGAGAAACAACTGCGATTGAGAGCCAGGGAGGTGAATGTGTCTCAGGAAAAGTAACGAGTAATCTCGAGTTATGGTTAATGCCGTACGGTAGGGGCATCAGGCTTTGTTCACAAGTGGTTAAAGTATATGCTAATTCTAATTCTAATTCTAATTTTAAAGTGAAATTGTATACTAGTTATGTTTAATGCCGTGCGATAGGGGCATCGGGCTTGCTTCACAAGTGGTTAAAGTTTATGCTAATTCTAATTTTAATTTTAAAGTGAAATCGTATGCGATTTCTTTTAAAAATTAAAATGCGATGTCTACTTTTTAAAGAGAATGTGGGGTAGTTTTGTCATATTGATTTTAAGCAATGAGTCAAAGATGACAAACATCAATCCGACCATTGAAAAAGCAAAGATGGTGCTATGTTCTTTGTTTGAAATTGAGTTCTTCATTTCCATTTATCACAATTAAAGATATAAAAGTACTTTTACTTGTAACACAAAATTATTAATTATATTTATTTCGTTTTTATTATAAATATTCAATTTTCACTTTTGACTCATGGTTAAAGAAATAGCGTATCTACATTATTCACATGAATAAAGCTCATATAAATATAAATTGAATTTTAAAATGAAAGTGTATAAGATCATTTTTTAAAATAAAAAACTAAGATAGAAAAAATAATTAAAAAAACGGTTTATATTATTATAATGTTTAGACTTTATATAAATTTAATTTTATAATAAAAATGTATAAAATTACTTATTAAAAAATAATAGTGTTACATGTAAATGAGTTTATAAAAAAGGAAGACTTAAATAAATGACTTATTTGAAATGGTGAGGGAATGATTACATACAATTAATGTATATCAGTATATTCTCAAAGTTGGGGAAATGAAACATCCATGAGCGCTGTGATATATTTAAAAAATGCGAGAAAGTTGTGTATATAAAAGCTCTTAGAAAAATTAGTGAAAATATGTTACATCAAACTTCTAAATTGTCACATAAGTGAAAATACCCCCCAAACCCAGGAAAATGAAGCCCCCCCAAAAAAGAATCAATATCTTATAAAATGAGAGAAAGTTTTATGTATGTAGAAATATACTTTTATGTGCTTGAAAGTTTATCTATAAAAGGAAAGCTTTATGTGTTGGCACATCTCTATGACTACAACAATCTCACAAAGTGTCAATTTATTTGTTATGAATTCACCTATCTTTATGAAAAAATTGAGGACATTGGATGTTGCAATGGTTGCAATAGAAAAAATCTACAATTGTATTTTTTATTCATTTATGGTAATTAATCACAATGTTAAACTATAATAAATAATGATTTGTGTTAATTGAAATGCATTATCAAACTTTATTTGCGTCTAGATGAACTAGGGAGACTTATAGTAATTGTGCACGATTGTCTCTTACTAACTAATAATATCACAAATACATACATTTCTTGATCATTCAATCAATAATTTAAAACAATGTCTAAAAATATCTCAAAGTGTTATGTGTCTCAAAGTGGTTTGTGGTGGGTCTACCATGATGCGTATAAATTATATCTAGTTAGAAGCGTCTACTTTGAAATTGAAGACTTGATTAATGCTACTTAATGTGAGGAGAAGAGCAACCACTACCCAATGTTTAATCTCTTTGAACACTTTTGTTGCATGACCCCCCAGCTGAAGCTAAAACATAGGTGTGATTCAACCTGTTAAGTGAATGTGCTACATGGAAAGATGCACAGTAAAATCTCTTAGGTAGCTCACCATTCTCATGAAATCTAATAAGTGATGGATATTGTTCAATGGTAGCCAATCAACAATGGTTAAAATCTTCTTGAATTTAATGCTCAATCCATTTTGCTTCTAACATAATCTAAGATAAATGTGTTCTTGTTGCTTAAATGTGCATTTGTTTATGTTGATCAATAATTTCTCTCCATGCAACACTACAAATACTTGTTTTATGGTGTAAATGATCCTATTTGATAAAACATGTATGTTTCTAAGATGCAAGATCATGAATGAATTAAGACAATATCAACACTTCATTTTCCATCTTTGTAAAGATTGTAGGGGAATCAATACGGCCAAATGACATCACTATCCATTCAAATGGTCCTTGTGATCACATATTGAAGGCTGTCTTGCACTTATTCCCTAGTTCCAGGCATCTAATGGCTTTAACCAAACTTGAGGTCAATCTCACTAAAGAATTTCGGGCAGGTGCAAGCTAATGTTGGTCACTTATGACGCGTTCGTTGCAATGGACTTCTGGAAAAACAGAAATCTGAATGTCAAAAATCAATATTAGAGGTACCTACACAACTTTTTGGAATATGGCGTAAAAATATGAAACGTGGATAATCAGATTACCTTCCAGAAACTAAGTATAAATCCCAAAAAATGAGGTCCTTTTAAGGTTGGTATGTTATTTTTTTTCCAAAAAATAATGAATATGTTTGTGTTGGTCCACTCGTTTGGTATGCAAATGGTGGAATTTTGTGAATATATATATAGTTGTAGATAACATGTGTGTCTAGTGCACCGTTATTTTTCCATATTTATTTATATTATATATATATTTTTTAAATTAAGGAAGTTAGTGACTCCTTAAATGACAAGGTCAAGCGTTGGTCCACAACATATTGGTCTTAACATAGTCAATGAACGATATTTTTTTTTAGGATGTAGGTCTTTGTGTCTTCTTGTGCGGGTCTTTTCTGTTTTCCAAATAGGAGAGCCAATCAAAAGTTATAGCCGAAGCAAATAACCTACCTTTTGTGTTAGAATGACGTTAGTCCATTTAAAATTAAATAAAAAATAGAAAAAAATAGCTTTAAATAAAAATTACATATTCAGAATCTACAGACAGAGTTACACAAGTGTGCGAATTTTCATTAGTAGTGGAAAAGCGTGGCATATGCAAAATCGTGCACAAAATAGGAGAACTAGTACAAAACATGTTTTATGTCATAAGATAGTCCAAACCACTTGGTTTGGTAACTTGAACCTAAAACAAAAGCAACCAAGTCATCCACCA
>LPNX011037763.1:98314-118314 GCA_001517045.1 Pseudotsuga menziesii | reverse complement strand
ATTAAGTGCTAAAATTTGGTGGAATTGGATCACCAAAAATAGTAGTCCCTGGGCCCATCTCTGGAATAAAAAATACGCTATCAAAAGGCACACTCAAAGCCTCATAAGGTACTCGAACGATATAAATGGTTCTCTTATATGAAAAGTAACAAATTCTCAACGCCATCTTATCCAGCAACAAAACTTTTGGGATATTCATGATGGATCCTTGGCCAACTTCTAGACGGACTCCTATAACCAGCTCCCCTGCTTGGAGTCCATGCACAATCTCCATCACTGTCATGAAACGTTTCTACTCTCCAGTCATGAAAAAACAACACTTTTTGGGTCCAAGATACTCGACAAGGCTTTTGTCATTGGTTACCCCATGATAGATGGCATCCCTCCCAATAATAGGCTTATTCTAACTCGCTCTGGGAGGATCTTCAACAAATACTCATTAGAATCAGACATGGACCTGACATTCTTAGATGGGGATACAAACCCAAAGGTATGTTCTCTATAAAGGAAGAATACCATCTTTCTATTAATATTCCCAATGAGAAACCTGAGCCTTGCCGGGACAAAATATGGGGGTTAAAAACTTGGGCCAAAGTAACTATTTATCTCTGGCTTGTGCTACACAAACATTTTCTTACCTGGTGTTATCCCTAAAGTTGAACCTAGACTACAGGGGTTCAAGCTTAAAGAAATCTTTTTCAAAAATATAATTCAATGAAATCAAGATAAAAAACTGGGCTGGTATGTAATTAAAGCTATAGGAAAATCATATAATCATTAAAGAACTGTATAACATAAAACAAGATACAAAATCCAATATCAGAGGAACTACGATCATGAATTTATGAAATGAGACTGACTCTATTTTTAAAAGTTTAAAAGATAACTGTATTTCACCATAAGAATCATGTAATGGGATTCAATTGACCATATACAGGATAAATCACAAGAAATACAATTCATAAGATACACAGTCAAATCATAATCATACTCATATCAAAGTAGAACCTATATTGAAGATGTAGAGTATTTCATGTCATACAGAATGTTATAAAAACTCGATCTCCATCACTCCAATTGCCACCCCCTGTCTCATCTAGTGACTATGCTTATATACAAAATATCTGCTTTTCTAAGATAGCTATAAGATCCTACTTCTATGGATCGAGCTCTTTCAAAAATAGAAAGGTCAATCCCCTTTAAACAGTTTTTTAATACAAGTGTAAAAGAAAAGAGACATCTATCAACAAACAAAAGTGCTTTCAAAAGAAAACTATAATTCTAAATCTAAAGACTTTTAGAAGCCTCTGTCAAGATAGTTATATCACTCAAAACCTGGGACCGCTTTTGCAACCTGGAAAAATCAGCATCTTTATTATCCTCCTTACTTTGAGCCTTCATGTGTTCGAGCTGCTTCTGGATGGTTCCTTTTTATTTTAGAATATCTTTAGATATTGACAGCAATTTCTGATAATCTGCCTCCTTATCCTCTAGATCCTCTCGAAGTCTTTTATTTGTTGTCATTAACTTTTCATTAATGTTTTGTAAAAACCTAGTTTTCTCCTTGTATGTCTACACATATTTCTTGACTTGGTTTAATTCTGGAGTCATTTCAAGGTCTTCTTCTTTCATATGGACCTCATCTTCCTGTAGAATCCTTGATGCTGAGCAATCCTCTAAATAAACTTGTTTGTTTGTGCAAAAGATTTCTGGTATAAACCCTACAACTCCTTGAACATCAATGAACTTCTCATTATCTGAACAATACTAACCTTTAGATGTATGTACAGTCTCTTCACTGGAAGCATCAGCTATCATCATGATTTCCTCACAGTCTTCATGTGCTGATTTCATCTCTGCCTGCAACTTCCTTCTTAACCAAGTCCTAGGCTTTACATCCCTGTTTTCTGACTTCAAGAGCTGATCGTGAGCTTCATTTTTTGCAGATATATTTTTTAACATAACACTTAACTTTTCAGGGTTTTCATCTGTGAATGAAGTTTCAGGACACAAACTTTTCTGAATTTGTTTCTCTGTAAAACCCTTACCTTCCTCTGCAGCAGATTCAATTTTCTTTTTGTGATTTGTTGTTTGCTGGTACGAGTCTTCCATAACCCTTTTTCTTTTCTCTTTAGTATTTTCTTCGAACCCTAGCTCTGTCAGTAGAGTTTCCCAAGTTTGTCCTTCCCTGTGCAATTATGAAACAATCAATAGTTTTATTAAACCCTCATGGTATACTGAATGAGCAGTATGTTTTGGATGGCCCTGAACCCATGCAATCATCTTTTGCAGGATTTTCAATAGGTAGAATGGGAGATTGAGCTGCAAGCTTCCACTGAGGTGCATCAGCAACCTTAAATGGCATTTGAGAACCCTGTCATACCGACCATCGCATATAATATAATTTTGCACCATTTCTAAAAGAATTTTCCAGATAGGTTTTATTTTTCTCACATGGATACCATTTTTCCAGTCTAAATTTTCAAAACCTGGCATTAAAAACTCACTGTAATCTCCTTGAAAGTCCTGTTGCTTAAACCATCTTTCTCCCTGCGCTGGAACATCTATTACTTCAGCAATATACTCTTCATTTACCCTAACTATTAAGCTTTTGAGTTGAACCATTTCATCTTTATAGTTTTTGATAAAAGCCATAGTTACCTGTGAGTGATAACTCTGTAATTTTTCACAGAAAGCAAACCATCCAGCATTATTCATCAATTGGGCTGATCTTGGAAACTTCAGTATCCATTCTGTGTTATTGGGCTCCAATCTGCAAATTAGGCCTCCTGGTTTTCTTCTCACCACGATTTCTGAATCCTCTTCCTCTGTTATCTTTGACATTTCTGCAACCCTTTCACAATATACACTTCCAAAAAGGATTTATGCTGCAGCAGTTTACATTCAAATGCAAAAAACTATACAATGTAAACTTTTCCCTCTTCAAGAATGAGAATAAAACATCAAAACAAACCCCTGCTACTTCAGAACTATTGTACACAATTTTTCATTCTTTTAGCCATCCAAATTTCGGGATCCTGAACAATAAATGTCCACAGCATAGAAACGGTTCTAATGATATTCACCAAGTTCGAAAGAGCATTCGGGCATAATAACATGACAAATTTTAGGGAAAATAGAATATCATATTCAATCTGTCAACCCTGCCATCGTTGGTATGAGTACTCATTACATGAAGTGCTTCGATTTCATATGCAAAACAACTATACAAGCCAATGAATGACACAATGTAACACATTATTTCTTAAATAGGATTGCTTTTAAGGAGTAATTATACCAAGCCCCCCCAAAAAAGAATCCATATCTTATAAAATGAGAGAAAGTTTTATGTATGTAGAAATATACTTTAATGTGCTTGAAAGTTTATCTATAAAACAAAAGATTTATGTGTTGGCACATCTCTATGACTACAACAATCTCACAAAGTGTCAATTTATTTGTTATGAATTCACCTATCTTTATGAAAATATTGAGGACAATAGATGTTGTAATGGTTGCAATAGAAAAAATCTACAATTGTATTTTTTATTCATTTATGGTAATTAATCACAATGTTAAACTATAATAAATAATGATTTGTGTTAATTGAAATGCATTATCAAACTTGAACTAGGGATACTTATGGTAATTGTGCACGATTGTCTCTTACTAACTAATAATATCACAAATACATACATTTCTTGATCATTCAATCAATAATTTAAAACAATGTCTAAAAATATCTCAAAGTGTTATGTGTCTCAAAGTGGTTTGTGGTGGGTCTACCATGATGCGTATAAATTATATCTAGTTAGAAGCGTCTACTTTGAAATTGAAGACTTGATTAATGCTACTTAATGTGAGGAGAAGAGCAACCACTACCCAATGTTTAATCTCTTTGAACACTTTTATTGCATGACCCCCTAGCTGAAGCTGAAACATAGGTGTGATTCAACCTGTTAAGTGAATGTGCTACATGGGAAAGATGCACAGTAAAATATCTTAGGTAACTCACCATTCTCATGAAATATAATAAGTGATGGATATTGTTCAATGGTAGCCAATCAACAATGGTTAAAATCTTCCTGAATTTAATGCTCAATCCATTTTGCTTCTAACATAATCTAAGATAAATGTGTTCTTGTTGCTTAAATGTACATTTGTTTATGTTGCTCAATAATTTCTCTCCATGCAACACTACAAATACTTGGTTTATGGTGTAAATGATCCTATTTGATAAAACATGTATGTTTCTAAGATGCAAGATCATGAATGGATTAAGACAATATCAACACTTCATTTTCCATCCTTGTAAAGGTTGTAGGGGAATCAATACAACCAAATGACATCACTATCCATTCAAATGGTCCTTGTGATCACATATTGAAGGTTGTCTTGCACTTATTCCCTAGTTCCAAGCATCTAATGGCTTTAACCAAACTTGAGGTCAATCTCACTAAAGAATTCTGGGATGGTGCAAGCTAATGTTGGTCACTTATGATGTGTTCGTTGCAATGGACTTCTGGAAAGACAAAAATCTAAACGTCAAAAATCAATATTAGAGGTACCTACACAACTTTTTGGAATATGGTGTAAAAATATGAAACGTGGACAATCAGATTACCTTCCAGAAACTAAGTATAAATCCCAAAAAATGAGGTTCTTCTAAGGTTGGTATGTTATTTTTTTCCCAAAAAATAATTAATATGTTTGTGTTGGTCCACTCGTTTGGTATGCAAATGGTGGAATTTTGTGAAAAAAAAAATATATAGAGTTGTAGATAACATGTGTGTCTAGTGCACCATTATTTTTCCATATTTATTTATGTTATATATATATTTTTTAAATTAAGGAAGTCAGTGATGCCCTAAATGACAAGGTCAAGCGTTGGTCCACAGCATATTGGTCTTAATATAGTCAATGAACGATATTTGTTTTTTAGGATGTAGTTCTTTGTGTCTTCTTGTGCGGTTTCTTTTCCGTTTTCCAAATAGGAGAGCCAATCAAAAGTTATAGCTGAAGCAAATAGCCTACCTTTTGTGTTAGATTGACGTTAGTCCATTTAAAATTAAATAAAAAATAGAAAAAAAAATATCTTTAAATAAAAATTACATATTCAGAATCTACAAACAGAGTTACACAAGTGTGTGAATTTCCATTAGTAGTGGAAAAGCGTGGCATATGCAAAATCATGCACAAAATAGGAGAAGTAGTACAAAACATGTTTTATGTCATAAGATAGTCCAAACCACTTGGTTTGGTAACCCGAACCTAAAACCAAAGCAACCAAGTCATCCACCACGTAGGTTGGAAAAAATGTGCTTGCCAAAATTCTAAATTTAAATCACACATGCACGTAGTTTAAAACGTAATGCGCACGCACTAGAAGTGTGCTCGCGCTTCTAAGTGCGTACGCGTTAAAGACACGTGTGCACATCTGTTAAGTTAAAACTTTGTTTTGGTTTTATTTTCAAGCATTTGTAATGGAATGATGATGATGATGAGGATGCTGATGACAATGTTGATGATGAGGATGATGACTATGATGATGATGGTGATGACAATGATGATGAACAATAATGATGATGATGATGATGATGATGATCACGATGACTTTGACTATGATGACGATGATGACTATGATGGTGATGATAATGATGATAATAATGATGATTATGATGACAATGATGATGATGAGGATGATGATAATAATGATGATGAGGAGGAGGAGGAGGAGGATGACTATGATGATGAGGAGGAGGAGGAGGATAATGATGATGATGATGATCATCATCATCATCATGAACAATGATGGTGATGATGATGATGATGAGGATGATCACTATGATGATGATGATGAAGATGAGTATGGCAATGATGATGATGACGATGATGATGCCGATGGTGATGGTGATGATGATGGTGATGACGATGATGAGGAACAATGATGATGATGATGATAGGTTTAGTTGAAAATTTGCTTTGATTTTATTTTCAAGCATTTTCAATGGAATGATGATGATGACCATGATGATGATGATGATGAACAATGATGATGAGGAGGAGGAGGATGATGACAATGGTGATGATGATGATGATGAATATGATGATGATGGTGATGATGATGGTGATGATGATGATGAGGATGATGACAATGATGATGATGAGGATGACAACTATGATGATGAGGAGGAGGATGAGGATGGGGACGATGATGATGACGACGATGACGACGACAATGATGATGAACAATGATGGTGACGATGATGATGATGATGATGATGACGACGATGATAATGACAACAATGATGAGGGCCAATGATGATGGTGATGATGATAGGTTTAGTTGAAACTTTGCTTTGATTTTATTTTCAAGCATTTGCAATGGAATGATGATGATGAGGAGGAGGAGGATGACAATGATGATGATGAGGATGATGACTATCATGATGATGATGATGGCGATGACGATGATGATGAACAATGATGGTGATGATGATGATGATGATCATGATGACTATGACTATGATGACGATGATTATGATGATTACGATGATGGTGATGATGATGTTGATGATGACGACGGTGATGATGATGATGAGGATGATGATGAGGATGATGATGAACAATGATGGCGATGATGATGATGAGGATGATGATGACAACGACAATTATGAGGAACAATGATGATGGTGGTGGTGATGATGATAGGGATGATGACAATGAGGATGATGAGGATGATGACTATGACAATGATGGTGATGATGATGATCATGATGACTATGACTATGATGACGATGATTATGATGATTACGATGATGAGGATAATGATGTTGATGATGATAATGATGATGATGAGGAGGAATATGATGACTATGATGATGAAGAATGATGGTGACAATGATGATCATGATGAGGATGATGATGATGATGATGATGATGATGATGATTATGATGATGGTGATGATGATTATAAGGATGATGGAAATGATGATTGTTATATTTTTTATCAATTTAGACAGTATTATCTTAGGATATTATCTGAGAGAATAACATGCACAACAATCAATCACAAGAGACAATAGACACAAAGATTTTCCTCGGGGAAACCATAAAGGAGAAAACCTTGCAACTTCCTCAGAGATAGAATAAGCACTAATAGCAGCAGTAAAACCCAAAGACAGTAAGATGAAATTCGACAGTTGTTCTCTCTCTTATTCCAGCTCCTTCTCTCTCACTTATGTGCTAAAACTAAGTGTGTGTGACTATGTGATAAATAGAGAGGCTCACTCTCTATTTATACTAATTCTCGACTTGACAATAACTCACTAGGGCCAACTTCTCTAGGAGATTCTAATAACCCTAGGGCCCCACAAATGAGGGGACTTTAACCCTTGATCAATAAAGAGGGTTACCCTCTATGACTTTACATGACTTGTTTACATTATTAAATCTCCCGATAGAAACATCGGGGTATGACATGACTCAATTACATTACAGATACTTCCTGGTAGAAACATCAGGGTATAATACATAAGATATACAAGTGAATACATTCCAAAGTTACAAATACATCAACACTCCCTCTTAACTAGGAAGGTATTATCTTGACACAATTCATCAGCACAAGTCTTCTTCTTTGGATCAAGTCTGGATCATTGGATCATCACTAGATCAAAATCAAGTCTAGATCATTGGATCATCATCACTGGATCAACAACAATCCTAGATCATCAAATCATCATCACTGGATCAACATCAAGTCTGGATGATCACTGGATCATCATCAAAACTGGATCATCATTGGATCATCATCAAAATTGGATCATCACTAGATCATCATCAAAGATGGATAATCATCAACATTACTGCTTACGCTATCTTGATTAGCTGGTGCTATCTCTTAATTCTTCTCATCATAGGAAGTTCTACAGAGCCAGCCCTTTTTCATGCTTGTTGTAGGCCTAACCTTCACATAGGTCTTCATCAATAGAGCCAGCCATTTTTCATGCTAGATGTACCGCCTTGACTTGCAAGGACTTCCCCTACAGAGCTAGTCCTTTTTCATACTGGATGCAACACCTTGCCTTTTGCAAGGATTTCCCATACAGAGCTAGTCCTTTTCATACTGGATGCAACACCTTGCCTCTCACAAGGATTTCCCCTATAGAGCCATTCCTTTTTCATACTGGATGCAGCACCTTGCCTCTCTCAAGGATTTCCACTACAAAGCAAGTCCTTTTTCATACTAGATGCAACACCTTGCCTCTCGCGAGGATTTCCCATATAGAGCCAGTCCTTTTTCATACTGGATGCAACACCTCTCATAAGGATTTCCCCTACAAAGCCAGTCCTTTTTCATACTGTATGCAGCACCTTTCCTCTCGCGAGGATTTCCCCTACAGAGCCAGTCCTTTTTCATACTGGATGCAGCACCTTGCCTCTCGCAAGGATTTTCCCTACAGAGCCAATCCTTTTTCATACTGGATGCAGTACCTTTCCTCTTGCAATGATTTCCCCTACAGAGCCAGTCCTTTTTCATACTAGATGCAACACCTTTCTTCTTGCAAGGATTTTGACTACAGAGCCAACCCTTTTTCATGATGGATGCAGTACTCAGCACTTACATTTGACCATGGGAGGAACCAATCCTACCACCATGTTTGAAGGGCTCAACACTTACATTTGACCATGGGAGGCCCCACCTACCACCATGTCAGAAAGGCTTAGCACTTACATCTGACCATGGGAGGCCTCGCCTACCACAATTTCAGAAAGGCTTAGCACTTACATCCGAACCATGGGAGGCCTGGCCTACCACCATGTCAAAAGGGCTCACGAACTCATCACTTCCCCTTGGAAGGAATCTCGATTTGATGAACACCAAGATTCTCCTAAAGTACTCAAAATTCACTCTGGCTAATGGCTTGGTCAACACATCAATTATTCGCTCGTTCTTTGCAACATACTGGAGCTTCACTGCTCCCCTCTGCACCATATCCCTGATATAGTGGTATTTGATATCAATATGCTTCGACTTGTCATGGAACACCGGGTTCTCCGACAACTTCACACAAATATGGTTGTTGCAATATATACAAGTAGCATCTAACTGGAGATCAAACAAATCAGATAATAGCTTCCTCAGCCATACTGCCTCACAACTAGCTGAACAAGCTGCAACATACTTTGCTTCGGCTGTACTTAGTGCCACGGAGTATTTCTTCCTGCTAAACCAAGAGATCACACCTGATCCCATATTGAAGCATCACCCAGAAGTGCTCTTCCTATCAATGGCATTGCTTGCCCAATCCGAATCCACATAACCTTCCAGGTTAATCTTCTGATTTGCCTCATACTTGAGCCCATACTCAAATGTACCCTTCAAGAACCTCAGAATATGATTGCAGCAATCAGGTGAACATGTCTAGGATCCATCAGGTACAGGCTCAATGTGTTCACAACAAAGCAAATATCTAGTCTCATGTTCGTTAGGTACATCAAGGACCCAATCATCTGATGATACATCGTAGCATCGACCGAATCTGATGAAGCATCACTCAATATCTTCAGGTTTGATACCATAGGTTTGGTCATGGCCTTGCAATCCACCATCCCGAACCTCTTCAGGATCTCTACTACATACTTCCCTTATCCCAGGGAGATTCCATCTGCATTCTGCCACACCTCCATGCCTAGAAAGTAATGCATTACACCCAAGTACTTCATTTCAAACTCAGCATCAAGCTTCCTCTTCATATCAGCAATCAACCCATTCTCACCTGTTACAAACAAATCATCTACATATAGTAGGAGTATCAATGGGTTCCCTTATTCAACCTTGTAGTAAAGGTTGGAATCCGCTTTACTCTTGGTAAATCCCAAACTGGATAGGAAGCTATCAATTCTGTTGTACCATGTCCTGGGTGCCTGTTTCAAACCATACATGGATTCCTTCAACTTACACACATGAGTTTCTCTATCATGTGTCTCAAAATCGAGTAGCTTCTCCACATACACTTCCTCTTCCACTGCACGATTCAAGAAAGCAGTTTTGACATCCATCTGGTGTATCTTCCATTTCATCACAACAGCCAGGGTTAGTACCAATCTAATGGAAGTGTATCTGGATACAAATGAAAACGTCTCTTCATAATCTATTCCTTCTTTCTAGGAGAAGCCACGAGCCACAAATATTGCTTTATATTTCTCTATGCTTCCATCTGCAGCATGCTTTATCTTATAGATCCATTTGGAAGTCACAACAGACTTCCCCTCTAGTATAGGGACAACATCCCAGACATAATTCTTCATGATCAACTGGTACTCCTCGATCATAGCATCCTTCCATTATTTCTTCTCTGCCACCTCTTCATAATTGGAAGGTTCTTTATCAATGATGTCACATAATAGTGCTACATAATTGGAGTAGGACCTGATTGTTTTCCTTTCTCTGTGCATTTATTCTGGAGCCCCATATCTTTCTACACCTTGGATAGCCTCTCGTACCCATGCAGGTTTCCTCTTTTGAGGATTCTTCTCCTGGGTGGATCTATAGGTTCCTGGGGTTCTTCTATTTCTCGATCTTCTTCTTGAGTTGTCTCTTGAATTCTGGGTACTTCTGTTTCTTCAGGTTCTTCAGTAGGTCTCTTTCTGGATTTGTTGTAAGCTGAGTCTTCATCAAATATTACATCCCTACTGATGTCGATCTTCTTGAATCCTAGGAAGTATATTCCGTAAGCCTTCAAGGTTTCACTATATCCCACGAATATACCCTTTTTCCCTGAAGGATCTAACTTTGACCTATTTTCTTTTGGAATTTGTATGTACACTGGACAACCAAATATTATGAGATGACTTACTTCTGGTTTATTGCCAGAGAAGACTTCTTTAGGTGTTTTGTTCTCAGGTATTCTATGTGGAGTACAGTTCTATACATATATAGTTGTTCTAGTAGCTACTGCCCATAGATGAATGGGAAGATCTTGATCATGGAGCATTGCCCTTGCAGCTTCCATGATCGTTCTATTCTTCCTTTCTGCAACCCCATTCTGATGTGGATTCTATGGAGTGGTTAACTCCCTCTTAATCCTTGAATATCTGCATAACTATTTGAATTCATTTGATGTGAATTCTTTGCCATTGTCCGATTGAAAGGTTTTGATCTTCTTTTCTGTGTGGTTTTCGATCAAGGCTTTGAATTCCTTAAACTTGCTGAATACTTCATCCTTGTTCTTTAAGAAGTATAATCATGTCTTCCTAGAAAAGTCATCAATGAAAGAAACATAGTATACATACCCACTTAATGAACTGGATGTCATTAGTCCACATACATCGGAGTGAATGATTTCCAAGATTCCTTTTTCCTTGCTTTCGCTACTTGGAAATGTCTTCTTTGTGTTCTTTCCTTTCACACATCCTTTGCAAACACCATCATGTTTTGTTTGTATTTCTAGAAGACCTTCAACAACTTTGCTTGCAAGTGGTAGTGCCCTATAGTGCAGATGTGAAAGCATTCTGTGCCAAAGTTCAATTGGCTCTACTGAGTCATGGATCAAGGCTTGTTCCAGTTGGCCCTTTAGCTTGTATAATCCTCCCTCTTGCGCTCGAATCACAACTGCATCATCTATGGTTTTTCCCTTTGGCCACATAAGAACTTGGTCATATACAAATGAAACCCTCATGCCTTTTGCATCCAATGCAGAGATGGAGAGGAGGTTCTTCTTTAGTCCTGGTACAAACAAGACATCCTTCATCTTCATAGAATTTCTAGAGTCTAGCTTGTAGGAGGATTCACCACTACCTTTTATTGGATATTGGTAGTCATCCCCAAGTTTCACCTTGTGGGGTGACTCATGTTTTGATAGTTTCACAAATGATTCTTTGAATCCTGTCATATGTTTGGAAGCCCCACTGTCTATAATCCAATCATTGCTTCCATGTGTGATAGTTCATGTGAGAGTGGAAATCAAAACATATTCTTCATCACTTGAAGAATCATCACTTTCTTATCTGACTCTCTTCTTGGAAGGTTCATCATCCTCTGCAGTATTCACATGATGTCTTCTCTTGTAGTTCTTCTTCTTTTGAGAGCCACCTATGTTTATGGGACAGTTTCTAGAGATGTGTCCTTTCTCGTCACATGTAAAGCATTTGATACTAGAAAGATCTCTGTTAAATCTTCTAGGGTTATCTTTCTGGTGAGAGTGCTTACCTTTGTGATGATGATAGTCCATTCTTCTTTTCTTGGAGTGTACTGTGAGAGCTTGATCTTCACTTCCCATCTTTTCTCCTCGAGCTACTATTCAAGCTTCTTCTTATGAGAATTCCTCCCACAGTCTACTGAAGGTGACTAGTTTTCTTCTAGCACAAATTCCTTGAATGAAAGAGTCCCATGACCTAGGGAGACCATTCAAGGTGGTCATCACAATTTTTGCATTCTCCACTTCTTCATCCACTGCTTCAAGTTGTTCTTTGATCTAGGAGACCCTTGTAAAGTATGACTGTATTGTCTTCGCATTCTGGATCTTCACATTCTTCAATTGGTTCCTCAAAGTCATCTTCCGGTTTATGTTCTTCCCTTCAAATAGATTGGTCAGGGCATCAAACATTTCTTTGGGTGTCTTTAGGGAGGACACCTGTGTTATGAGGTGATCCTTGATTGAATCAGCAATAATCCTCTTATCCATGACCAATTTCTTCTTGTGTAAGGCCTTAGCCTCATCTCCCTCTGGAGCTGGAACTTCTTCACTGTTGTAAGAGTCCATACTCATTTTCGTCCAGGACCAGGGAGATCCTATACCTCCAGGCTCGGAAGTTATCGGCTCCCTCAAGCTCTTCATCAAGCTTGGTGTGGTGAGACATCTTAACTGAGAACCTCAAATGGAAATACAAAAGATTTAGATCTTACCAATTTGAGAAGCTGAAAACTGGATTTGGAGCTGATCTTCTGCAGTGCTGGTTTTCTGGTTCTAGGGAAAATTAGGGTTTGAATTTACCGAAGTTCTACCAAACCAAAAACCTTGATTTTTTGTCCCTAACTTCTATTTCGAGAAGGAGAACAATCCTAGCCTGGGCTCACTCAAAAATTCCTCTTCAGTGAAAAGCCCTAATTTCTCGATGCAGTGGTAGGTAAAAATCTAAAAATGCTCAGAATCAGATTCTGCTTCGACAGAAAGATGTGCCCTTAAATGGAGGTTCAACCTAGCCTCCTTTTGCTGATGGATTTTGGAGAGAGACCCAAAAAATAAGAAGCCCTAGCTTCCACAACTACACAGTGTCTTCTTCTCAGGTTAGCTCTGATACCACGTTAGATTTTTATCAATTTAGACAGTATTATCTTAGGATCTTATCTAAGAGAATAACATGCACATCAATCAATCACAAGAGACAATAGACACAAAGATTTTCCTCGGGGAAACCATAAAGGAGAAAACCCCGCAACTTCCTTAGAGATAGAATAAGCACCAATAGCAACAGTAAAACCCAAAGACAGTAAGATGATCTCTGATAGTTGTCCTCTCTGTTATTCCAGCTCCTTCTCTCTCACTTATGCGCTACAACTAAGTGTGTGTGGCTGTGTGATAAATAGAGAGGCTTACTCTCTATTTATTCTAATTCCCGACTTGACAATAACTCACTAGGGACGACTTCTCTAGGAGAGTCTAATAACCCTCGGGCCCCACAATTGTGGGGACTTTAACCCTTGATCAATAAGGAGGGTTACCCTCTATGACTTTACATGACTTGTTTACATTATTGAATCTCTCGATAGGAACATTGGGGTATGACATGACTCAATTACATTACAGATACTTCCCGGTAGAAACATCAGGGTGCAATACATAAGATATACAAGTGAATACATTCCAAAGTTACAAATACATCAACAATGATGATGAGGACGATAACTATGATGATGATGATGATGAGGATGATGACTATGATGAGGATGAGGATGAGGATGAGGATGATGACGATGACAATGATGATGAACAATGATGGTGTTGATGATGATGATGATGATGATGAGGATGACGATGATGAGGAGCAATGATGAAGAGGATGAGGATGAGGATGAGGATGATGATGATGACGATGATGAGGAGGAGAAATGATGATGATGATGATGAGGATGATAGGTTTAGTTGAAACTTTGCTTTGATTTTATTTTCAAGCATTTGCAATGGAATGATGATGAGGAGGAGGAGGATGATAACAATGATGATGATGAGGATGATGACTACGGTGATGATGATGAGGATGTTGCTACTACGGTTGTTGATGATGATGATGATGGTGATGACAATGATGATGAAAAATGATGGTGATGATGATGATCACAATGACTATGACTATGATGACGATGACGATGATTATGATGATGAGGATGATGATGTTGACGATGACGATGATCATGATGATGACGATGACGATGATGATGAACAATGATAATGACTATGATGATGATGATGATGATGATGATGATGATGATGATTATGATGATGACGACAATGATGATGATTATCACGAATAGTATGACTATGATGACGATTACAATGATGAGGATGATGATGACTATGATGGTGATGATGATGATGACAATGATGATGATGAGGATGATGAATATGATGGTGATGATGAGGATGAGGATGATGATGAGGAGGATGATGATTATGATGAGGATGAGGATGATGATGATGATGATGATGATGATGATGAGGATGATGATGATGACGATGATGACCATGATGACGATGATGATGACGATGACGACGATGATGAACAATGATGGTGATGATGATGATGAGGATGATGAAAATGATGATGATGACTATGATGATGATGATTATGATGAAATTTGAGCCTGAGCTTAGAGTAGAAAGTTGAGACTGAGCTTAGTGTAGTAGCTTAGCCTCCTTTTATAATGCATTTTGGCACTTTTTCTAATATGATGGAAAATATACTTCATCTTGAATTAGTTATCCCTCGAGTTCCTCGTGGGATAAGTCGTCTCAATTCATTGTGTGCTCTCTTTAGTCTTGTCTAATGTCCTGGGGGTTAGATGTTGATCATTTGAGCTTTTTTTCTTGAAGATAGTGAATTTATTATATAAATGATGTCAAAAGGATGTTTTCAAAGTAATGTGGATGATTAAAATTCCAATACTGTAGTGGCCGTGACTCATGAGTTTCTTTTCATGTGACGATTGTTCATCGATGTCTGTAAATGTACGGTCCATAGAATAGAACAGATCATCTGGTACCAGAAATATTCAAACAAGTGTGTGTCCATTAGTGTAATGAGTGTTTATATGTGTATTAAATATTTTGATGGTTTTCAAGATTTAGTAATGATATTTTTCTTGTTTTCAAGATTTAGTAATCAGTATTTATAGTAAGCCATTTGAAAATCCATACAGCGTGGCCCCTCCAACATCACATCTATAAAATTTGAAAGATGAAGGATTTTGTAGAGTCCACGGAGCCCGATGCTTTCTTCTTTCTTGATAGTAGTTTTCAATTTCAATTACTCATGGAACTCACATCCAATATTTTGACGTGTCAGCTCGCACAAGCGCTCTCTACATTTTTCTTAGTACACGATTGATGACTTATTAATAGAGCTTTATCTATCTCGTTATTTATAAATAACAAGCAACCACTTCAAGTTTGATTCGAGGATTATGACAATGATGAGGATGAGGATGATGACAATGATGATGATGATGAGGATGACTATGATGTCTAGGATTATGATGATGATTACGATGGTGATGACTATGATGATGATTATGATGGTGATGATGGTCAGTGTTGGATGCCTCCCTTACCCTCCACTAGCCATAGGTAAGGAGCCTAATACCTCATAATGGCACCCATGGGCCTAAGAATAAAATAGTGGTGAATACTATATTGTAAAAATACTCGTACATGTGTGAATACCAAGAATTTGTTGAAGAAAATTAGTTATTGAATGGGATAAACATTAGTGAGTAAATGATGTAAATGTTAGGTAGGAGCGCACGTGTGTCTTGTTTAGTGTACACGTTAATGCGCTCGTGCACTCTTATACATGCGTGCGCACACCTGCTACTAGTTAAAAAAATTAGAGATCTGGATTCATGGGATTGCTACCAATTTTCATGGGTTTTCTACAACTGTTCACGCATATGCTCCTTAACTTTGCAATTTGGCTCACACTCAATCATCACTCTTTGATCTATTGGATAGAATATCACTCTTGGAATCTAACAAACATATTCAGTGGTATTGGAAGTTAGTGGATACATTCAAACTACAATTTTTGATTGCAAGAAGAGATAATTTTGAATAGGTATGGTGAATTGTAAATAATTGTTTTCATTCACAAGCTTTCAGATCATTTCATTGATTTATGTTTTATCATATTCCTACAACAATATCTCTCTTATAGACAACATTTAATTTCACAAGAATAATTCCCAACTTCACATCTAAACAAGTCTCATATTCTCCTTACAAGATGAAGTATGCAATGTTAACTAATTTACATTTGCACATGATTTTTTTTTTAATTTCAAACAATGATGGCATAGATGAAGTTATCTCTTCAGACTCTTCAATTAAAAAAAAAAACTTTGAAGTAATCATGGGAGAGGGTCCATATTGAATACTTCACCAAGTTGTCCATATTCTCTATACAAGATGAAGTATGCAATGTAGAACAATAATAATTGGCACATGAATATATTTTGACTTCCCACAAGGATGGCATAGATGAGGTTCTTTGTTGAGACTCTTTAATTTGTATAAAAACCTTGGAAGCAATAATGGGAGAGCGTCCATATTGAATAGTTCAACAACTTTTCTATGATCTCCTCTTCATGCTAGATTTATCATAACATGCCATTGATCTTGACAAGGTTGCATCTACCTCAATGATTCCTCCTTTTTTCGGGGGATTTGCAACCTCCTCATTGTGTAATTAGTCAATTTGTTCTCTTAATAGTTAACTTGAAACTTAATGAGTGTAATTTATTCAATTTATTCCCAAGACATCCAAACACCAACTTACGTATTCCCTCACATATAATGTGGCATATTATGTGTAATGTCATCTCGTTCGAAGGTGTTGGAAATGAAGAATATTTCACTCATCTTCTTTTGAAATCCAATACTTTTTGAACACAAAGGAAGTCATAATCCTATTGTTGGAGCAGGATCCCGCAGCTACAGAAGAAGCTGCTAGTTTTGGCGGAAAAAGGACAGGGCAGAGCTACGACGCCGTAGCACGTTTCCAGCTGGAGAGCAGAGCCGGAAACCATGAATTTTGGGATAGAAAAGTCAAGAAGGAAACGGTACCTGAGCGGCCGAGAGAAGAAAGCTCAACCACTGCATTGAAGGCAGTGGCGGAAGACAGGAGGGCTCAACGACCCTCATAAAGAAGAAGGAGCAACGAGGCTCAAGCATTGAAGGCGAAGGACAGAAAGAGAAGTAGTGCATAGTACCCATGGTCAGTGCCGGGAAGCATGGAAGACTGCAGAGAGCTGCGGTGTGACGGGAAGCGGCTACCTCAAGGACAGAGAGGACCGACTGTCACTATTTAGGGTATGGGTTTACTGTTGGGACAGGCCCACAGTGTTGTAATGGCACGACCTTCGGGCTGCCTATAAAAGCTTGCATTTTTGTATTGTAAAGGGTTAGCTAGTCAGTCAGTTAGCTAGTCAGTCAGTTAGTTAGTTGGTCAGTTGATATTTTTGTAGACTCAGGAATCAGTTAGACAGACTGCGTTGTAACGATCCAGACACCTAGTTGTCTGTGAGTCATTCGAGTTTGTATGTAACCATCCACAGAGAGAGCAGAGAGGGAAGGATATATTGGGAGAAAGGCAACATAGAGATAGACCAGAGGTCTAGAAGAGACCTTGGGATGCATATGCAGTGCAACAGACTGTGCTAACTTCCCTCAAGATATATAATAGAAGCACAGTTTGGTGGACGTAGCTCCCATCCCGGGGGTGAACCACGTTAAATCTGCGTGTTATGTGTTGTATGAATGTGATGGTATTTGCTTGTTGTTACTGGTTATTATGCATGTAATGATAGTAGCAGTAGATGAATGTATGTATTGCTCCGCCCATGATAATGCAAGAGGATAAAGATAAGTTGAAGCATTCTAGTAGGCTGTTTAAAGACTCCTTTACGTCTATCTCTAATGACCAGTTACTCACAATATACTTCTGAGAAGTAGAGTTCGCACATCGGCACAGTCAACGCTAAGAGCGCAAAGTCGTAGTGGTAAGATATCGCAGAGAGGCGGTATCGCATCGGCAGAGGAGCTGCGGTGCGCGATACTGCGAGCTGAGGGCTTAGCGTTGAGGAGAGGATGGGTGTTCTGCAGTGCGCAGAGATGCGGTAAGGTTGGGAATATTGTGAGTAAGTGGAAGTTGTGCGACGCGAGAGGAAATCGTGCGACTTGCGCGGGGTTAAGCATCGCACGAGTAAAAGTGCTGCGAGTAGAAGGGGACGTGTGATGCGCAGAGCTAGTTGATCTAGTGGCGCGCAGGAGTAAGAGAAAAGAAGTAGGATGCGCAGAACCTGGTCCAAGACACTTGAGTCTTGGCCAACCCATTAGATTCACTTCGGGTGAGACTTCAGATCACTTCGCGGTCTGTCGCCGAAAGGGCCAGTGAGTTCTGGGTGTTGTTGATTAATTATAGTAAACCCGGGTCTGCCAATGCAATCAACACCTATATATGTAATACTTGCAAACTTGATTCTCTTTACTTGACTCAAATAGAGTATAGAGATGAAACTTTAGTTCGAACATAAAGAGAAACCTTTAACCAGCGTTTATGTATCAATTCCAATAATTACCATACTAACATATCTGTAATTTAGTTAATTATGTTGGAATGCATGAATTTCTTGTATAATAGAACTAATACCTTATTTGTTGCTTCTTATGCAGGGGTAGACCTCATAGTTTTGAAAAAGAAACTCTTGGAGATGGGAAAATCACGTAACAGAGCAAGAAAAACTAGAAGGAATATGCCCATTGAAAAGGAAAATGAGGTAAGAGAAAAGGCTAGGTTGGCAATGGAGAGAGTGAGACATGGTCCAGACATTTCCACTGATACTGCGACCAATCCTAACAGAGTTGTGACATAAAAAACTCTACTTCAGAACCACGGGTAAAGCGATTGCGTTCAATGGACCAAACTCAAATTCCAAAATCAACACAGTATCCAACCAACAATCCATCAACGAGCCATGTTGAAGCTCTTGAAGACATATGTATATTGAGAGATGCTGAGTATCAAGCATTGGACCTACGAGCAATGATTAATTTGAAATCTCTCCAAGAATACCACAACCATGTCGAGCACACTCCCAATATGGACCGACATGTGAATGAAGCACCATAACAAAGAAGCCCTCAAATTCGTAGCTCATGTCCACCTTCCCTACCTCGACTATCTACTGCAAGAAAAATGACTCCTAGATGTATCCATGTGGATGAAAGTTGTCTGTCAGGCCTTGAAGGTAAGTTTCCCAAATGCACTATCGATTGGCAATGTAGCAAATTAATGAAGGAATATTTTAAATCCAAAGGCGATGTAGGTAAATGTCAATTATTACTATGTTTGTTAAAGTCAAATTGTTTAGTTGTTGTTAGGAGAATTCTGGGCATAAAGATGGTTAGAAGTTCAGAGGATAGGGTGAATCCGCGGACCTGGGTAACACTTCTTGGCAAGCGCATTTCGGCAAAAACAGAAAAACGCACCTCGGTCGAGGGCTTGTTAAGCCCTCGACCGAGGTCTTAATATCTCGACCGAGGTTTTATCAAGCCCTCGACCGAGGTCTTAATATCTCGACCGAGGTTTTATCAAGCCCTCGACCGAGGTATCTAAATACCTCGGTCAAGGTATTTAAATACCTCGACCGAGGTATTGCGGGATTTAAAAACCCTCGGTCGAGGTATTTAAATACCTCGACCAAGGTATTTAGATACCTCAGT
>LPNX011037763.1:36211-97944 GCA_001517045.1 Pseudotsuga menziesii | reverse complement strand
ATAATATTCTACAATTTGTTTTTTTACTGCAAGTCAAAATTCACATGGCATATATGCGTTTTGAGGGCTTATATCTAGCACATGAGTAAAAAATTAGGTTTTCATCGCCAAATTTGGCCAAAAAGTGTTACCCATCTTCATGGAATCACCCGATAGTAACCATATTGTTAGAAATCTCCAATATTCTTTCAATGTGATTCGGAAGATGTCTCGTACTAAAGATATTTGTGCGACTCGTTGTGTGTTATCATAATCAATTGTAAGAAATTACACACGGCAACGTCACCTCATTTCACATACTTCTCACATACTTAAATTAACTAGAAAAACTATTAAGTACTCTATTATAATATAAAATCTTCAGACTCCGGGTGGAAAATATTGTTGGGATTTTTTCGGCAGGTTGCCTCATCGAGATGTGAAGCTAATTGATGCTATTTAGGACTTAGTACAAAATTTATGGAATGATCATACCAGACCTTCATTTAACCAAAGAGATCTGCTAAAGTTGAGAAAATGTTCTATTGAACATGAACCCCACGTCATACACTTCCTTGACACAACACAGACTGAACTCTATGAGAGATTCAAGAATGAGCACACACAATTGAACTTCGGCCAAAGGTCCTTTGAGATATGTAAACCATGGTACGTCCGTATATGCATTGATCGAAACACATGTTGTTGTAGATACCATGTTGAATATGAATATTTTTATGACATTATAAACATATATTTTGTGATTTGCATACTAACCTTGAGCAGGGTCGATGCAATGAATCTGTAATACTACCGAATACAATGAGAGATTTTATTGTCAGCATCATGTGTCCAAGGCATGAAGGACAAAAGTACTATGGAAAATCATGTCTATATGGGAATTTTTCTAGGTGCAACGGGTTTTCTCTTTTGAACCATTGCATTCATGGAAGTGATGAGCATCAATTTGGAAATATGAGCGTGGAGATGCAGAGCTTCAAGTATATAACCTATCAATCAAATAGTGCGAAGGAAAGTAAAAATATTTCATTGGTGAAGTCACAGGTGCAAATGATTATTATGTTTTCCTCTTACATGTTCAGTTTCTACATATACATTCTTTAAAGGTCACATTCTAATACGACCCTTGTAACACTAAAAAAAATTCACAAAATTAATTTTTTTTTTGTGAGACATCTAATGCTAAGTCATAGCCTAACAATGTTAGTTCCACAATTATCTTTAGGTAGTTTTCAAGATATGACAATTAAGAGAAACTTAACATCTAAAATTCATGACAAACTAAAACTAGAGACTACATAATTAATTTCTAACTTAAAACATACATTTGCTACTAACAACATTCATTCAATTACTGAATTCTCTTAGTGTTGAAAGTTAAAGGGTTAGAGACGTAAAGAAATTTAGATCGATTGTTTAATTTACAACATGTGCATGATTATGTTGTTGTTTTCTTGTCTTACTAAAGGGGCTTGAGGTTTGATTCAAGGCTTACTTAGCTTTCTCAAAGATAATGCAGAAAACGATGCTTGCACAGGTCTTAGAAGTAAACTTTCTTCTAGGTTATGAGGTAGAGTGCCAATGCTCTGAAGACTATAAAAGTAAGTTAGGAAGAAAAGTCTTAAACTTTACTTTCTGTTGATATTATCGAAAGGTGATAACTCCCTAGCTCCAGAACCAAGACTAATTATCTTGACAGCAGAACAGCCTTGCTAGAGTGCTTATCTATTTTTATAATTAAGTTAGAATTACAAAGGAGTGTATATATATCATCCTGCTCTTGGTTGTTGAAGGTGTTATAAAACTAAATACTTCCCATATATTTTATCACTTTGAACATGATTCTTGCTAAGGCCTAGAACTTCCTAGGTTCTAAATTTATCATCATTGTTTAGCAATTAAATACTTACTATACCTCAACAAACCTAGTCTATGCATATAATTTCATTTGATGTATAACATATATGTATTAACATGATCCTATGAATTTATAATGCAGAACATATGTGCTAACCTTAGCATATATATAAATTCAAGTATTTCGTTTAAACTATACTATGCTTATTCATTGCATGAACTAAAGTGTTATCATAGCTAAACCCTCGAATGATTTTATGAAAAACTACCACTATAACCAAACTTTGATATACATGTACTACTTTGTTAAATCTTAACTCATGAAATAATATTAACACACATTCTTGTAGGGTTTAACATGTCGTTTCAAATATCCAAAAACCCAAAGAATTTCCTTGCTCGTGGATTCCACATGGTAACAAATCTTTGGAGGAGACTTTGGGTGCAGCCCTAAGCACACAAAACAAAATACTACCCTAATTTCTCGCTTGGGTCAATTTTCGTTTCGTTGTTTGGGTTGAGAGACCAGCTGACAGGCTTTCGGCCTTCTATGCCTTTACCAACTTTAGCAACATAAAAAAAATGTACTCGCGGCCATAGCAGGCTTGTTGTTCTGGTTTCCACCATTGTTATGCTACTTCAAGCTTAGTCGTGGTGCCAATGGGTTTTTGGCTTTGTTTTCCTTGTCAATGCCGTCTTCCCTAAGCTCCTATTTACACAGTGGTAAGTGGTACGCACTTCCAGCACTTTCTTCTTAAAGATAATTTACTTCTTTAAACTACTTTAGCATTTATTTAATGTTTTACAAAAATTGTTGACAGGTAGAAAAAACTCGGCCAAACAAGTCGTGAACTTAAAGCATTGCTTGAGCAGGGAGGTATGGACGAAAGAAAAGGCTTTGAGTAAGCATCGGTTTTAACCTGGGTACTCTTCATTGACTGAGGTTGCATTAATACCGATGGTGCTTACTGTGTAAAATATTATAGCTAGACCGTAATTGGCTCTGAAAGAATGATGGAGGCTATAAGCCATTCTGGCATTTCGTCCTTAGGGTTTCTATATATAAAAAATAACTTAAGGCACTTGTATTTTCGAAAATAGGAATGACATGTTAAAATTCTAGGGTTTGTAAAAGCTTCTTTGGTTTTTAAATCTGTAATTTCTTGTTTGCGATTTACTCAGCCTAATTACCTGACCATTATGACTTTTTTTTGTCACGTCCCCATCCCTCCAAGCGGGCAGAGAGGACGCGAACCGTGGCTTAAACCACCCAGGTTAAGAGCCCCATGAACATGTACAGGCATAATATTTACTGAACAGAATGCTTAAACATGTGCATTGAACTTAAATATGCACATATGAGAATTTATCATGCGCGGATGCAATTATCTATCAGAGACAACAGAAACATCATGCATTCAAACAAGCATTTTTTCAACATGTTCATTTCATTTTCATTAACAGTAAATATAGGATTGCAGAAGTAAAATACACAAGATCACTTATCTTATGAAGAATTCGATCTGCAACCAGCTACGTCGCTGCAACGTTCCACTCAACCATAGGCCAGCGTGCTCCTTAATCTCTCAGCAGCGCTGCCACCCCCGAGCTGGGCATGATTCTCCAAGGAATAAGGGAACTAGCAGGCTTACACATAGCCAGGGATATGCAAAAACACAGCCAAGCCAACACAGTTGGGTTTATCAGGCCATTAAGGAGCTGGAGAAGGCAAATTGCTAAGTTGATGAGCTCATTACAGAGCCAAGAACACCTACACCAGAACTAGCCTGACCTCTAAGACACCCAACCACACCCAATACAAGGAATCAGTCCCTTCTCTGCTACACAGTCCCTCAGGCCCTGCATTCCCTTCCAGTGCTATTAAGGGGTGATGGAGAAGAAGGCCAGCCCTTTAACTCTGTGTGTGTGGTTTCCAGCCACCAGGTTTATCAAGCAAATCTAATCCAACATCTCTGCTCCTCTCATAGTCCGAAGACCAAACATTGCACTCCGGCAATTAATTTAGCTGTCACAGCTTAAACAGGGAAGGCAAATTCTGAGTCATTCTTGGCCCTATCGTGGACAAAATTACTCTTCAAACGAATTACAATAGCCCAAATATGTAGGGAAGACCATGGCAACACAACCAACAACGTGGGAAAATAACAGTCCTGAAATGTATCAGCGAGCACAGCTCACAGCAAACGTGGGGAACACAGTCCGTCCTCGGCAACAGATTCACTGAGAAAACACATAAAGACCACTCAGAGGAAGAGAGAAATACCGACTTTCGATAGCCACAGTAGCCATGATTTCGCAGGGCAAAGAACGACGTGGGAAAAACCAGAAATTCCTGTGCGTGAAGATGAAAAACAGGGAAGAATCCCTCTGCGTGAGAATGCACAGCAATGGAGGCCCTGCGTGAGGAGAAAACAACTCCGTTTTTGCCCGTGGATGACCAAACAACAGGGAGGACGCGAAATTGCAGTGCGTGGGTGTTTCAGCAACTCGTGGAGCCAAGAAAAATGTCTGCGTGAGACCAAAACCGCCCAGAGCCTGTGCATGAGGAGAATCAGACAAAATCGTGGGGAGAGTGGAATTGCCTCCTGAGTGAAGAGTGCGTGAGAGCTTCTTGCTGGTGGAGTGTGTATGTGGGTGAGGACTGACAGTCCTGCCACCCCACTCCCCAACATCATAACTGCCTCAACCACCAGCAGTCTTTTATTAATGAAGGTGGTTGGAATAAAACAAGGGAAAAAGACACATGGGTTTTTCTCTTATTGGCCAAGGTTGACAATTTCCCCACCCTTATCCTTGTGAAAATCATGCCCCTTTCGATTTAGTTGCCGCGAGCGTAGCTGGTCGGATTCATTTAATTAATTATGATGCATATTTACATGATGGCAAACATAATATATGCCGCATGCCCCGATATACCATCAGTAACAAATTTAAATCCAAAACATAGCATAACCGATCAATGGTGGGGCCTTGGCCTTTAACTCCACACCATGATCATTTACAATACGCACATCATATACATCTAATGTAACGGGGTCAAAATCGCAGTTTTAAAAGAATTTTGTTTGTGATTATTGGTTAGTTAGAATGCAGGGATTTCATTTCTTGAAAATTTTATGTTTAGCAAAAGTTAATAAAATATTTTATAAAAAAAATGTAAAATATCCTAGGGTTTGTATTTTTATTCAAAAGTTTGGAAGATGAAGTCAGAGTAAAAATGTGAAGATAAAAAGGCCGTAAGATATTTTGGTTATTGCAAGGCTGTTATTAAAAAAATAGAACTGTGAAAAATTATCTTCTAGTTTTGAAAAATAGATTATTATTATTATTTTTTTGGGTAAAAGTAATAGCGTGAAAAGTAAAAGCCTTCCTTTGAAATAAATAAAAGCTAAAAAAATACTTTGGCTTAATTAGCTGGAACATAGATTTATTAGTGGATTTTGTTTTCTTATGCGTGATTTTACTTCTTGTTTTAAATTTCGACTTGTTTACTAGCTGTGTATACTTAGTTTCTATTTAACTAGGGTTTGGAAAATTGTTAAGGTAGTTCAGCTATAAAGTAGAGTTTTTCTAGAAAATTAGTTTGTAATTATTAAAAGTATTATCAAAGTTATAATTTATAACTATTCTAGCCTTTAACTGTACCATAAGAATTTGACATACTGGATATTTTTATTAAAAGATACATAAATGAGGGTTAACATAGCATTATTTTACAAGTGTAAAATAATGTAACATTTTTTAAAAAGAATAATAGGTTTTTGCAATGTTAAATATATAATAGATTTATTTATTTGCACTTAGCTTTATTAAGTTCTTATATTTAAAACATATTATTATCTATAAAACCTATGCTTACAGTGATAGTTCTTCTGTAATATTCCTTATTGTTTTTAAAAAATATGACATAACTTTAACCAATAAAACTTCTTGGAAATAAAAATAGATTACACAATCTATTTGCAGGAACAATTTATCCTGTAAGAATAATAAATTTAATCATAACTAATTTCATTTCAGCACTTTTACTTGCATAAGGTAAATAAAATAACACATTTGAACCTGATAACTTGTAAAGGAGACAAACAACCTAAGGATCCCGTTCCACCCAACCAATTCCAGAAGATAGCTTAGCTGCAGTAAAGAACTCAGCTAACAAGCTGCACTAGTTCTAAAAAGAGCATTCACACTCAAACCACTTGTGCCTTTCCCCTCATCGAATCTCTTGTGCACATTTTTCACTTCAGAAAATTAACAAGTAAAATTTGAATAGCCTCCTACTTAATTCGATAGGTAAATATATGCATGCCTAGTTCTTTTGGTCAGTTTTTCACTTAATGAGCCAACTGCTCTTGTTCCACTTTCTTGGGGAACATGACCACAAAATTAGGGAAGTGGCCCCATGCTACAGCTAGAAGTGGTTGAGGATGATTCTATGTGTCAGTTTGCTCTCACCCTAGTCTATTCCACCTAGTGGGCCAATGGATACTCATTGAACGTCCTCCTTAGGCTATTTGTCTCATATTTTATTTATTAACTAATAAAATATTCAACATAATTAATTACAATCATCCTTGACCCCATTTGGTCAATAATCATAAACATTACAATAAAGATAAAATATAATATCTTCTTAAACATAAAATGTTATTGCAATTTGGGGTACGTGATATACACCCCCCTTTAAGTCTAACATCGTCCTCGATGTTACTTTATTCATCATCCTCAAAGCTATCTTGGAACATAATTGGATATGTTGCTCGTATATGACTCTCCAATTTTGAGGTTGCTTCTTCTGAACTAAGGTGCTTCCATAGCACCTTCACCTACCCAATGGTGCAATTCCGAAGCAAGATCTTCCTCTTGTCGAGGATACAATCTAGTTCCACCAGAAAATCTCCTTCGGGCTCCACCTTCACGTCATTCCAATTTATAACATGAGTAGCATCATGTACATATCTTTTTAAAATAGAGATGTGAAAAAAATTATGAACTTTAAGATTCGGTGGTAAATCCAGTTGGTATGCCACTGGTCCAACTCTAGACAATATTTCGAAAGGCACACAGTACCTGGGTTCTAGCTTAGCACAACTCCCAAATTTTTAAGGAACTATTTTTATGTTTTACCTTAAATAAAACATGCTCGCACACCTGGAACTCTTTATGAGTTCATTTAACATCCACTTGACTCTTCTATCTGTCTTGTGCAACCTTTAAATTACCTTGTACCTGCTTCATGGTTAATTATATTTCCTTTAATAACTCAGGTCCTAGTATTAACCTGTCAACGGGTTACTCTATGAGATGGGAGTATTGCAATTTTTTATTGCTATTTTCCTAGGAATTCCTTTTACTGTTATTGTTTCTCCTTCGTTATTTAAACATGTAAAAGTTTTATCAAAAACAATTTAGCACTACTCGATGTTGTTCCAACCAATCCATTCCAATTAACACATCATAGGATCCTAACAAAACTACATTTAGCTTTACATAAGTTTCAAACTGATTCATAATAAAGTAAAATCTTTCACAAAATTAATTACTTTCCTTTTTGCTTCTGTAGCTAATTAATCCAACCATGATTTTTCAAATTTCTCCACTTGTAGTTTACTTTTCTCTACTAAATTGGGAGAAACATAACTTAGACTAGCTCTTGGGTTAATTAAAATAGAAATGGGGTTATGGATTCAACATACCTTCTACTTACACCATGGAAGTCTGATATTCAGCCTGTCTGTTTTCCAGCGTTGCATTGATTCTGGGCATCCCTCTTGCTAAATCACCAACCGTTATTTATTCCTGCACAGTATGAATGTTGTTGACGGTCTTCTTTCTGTTGGGACAGAGTGATGCATAGTGAGATCCCTGGAATTCCCAACATTTTACTGGTTCCTTACGTTTGTAATTACTGTGATTATTTGTAAATTCTCTATTTCTTGTGCCAGTAGGGTTTTGCTATGAGTTACCTTTTAAATTATTCTCTTGAAAATTTTTGTTAGGAAGATTGCGTGAGTTATTATGCTCAAAATTTCAATCGGGTGTGAAATTTTTCTTTCTTGGTCAAAATTATTAGATCTCTTGGCCTTCCAGTTTGGCATGTTCTCCCTTTTCCGGTTCTGCTCATAGCAGAAATTTGCTTTTCGCATGGCCTCTTCAAGGGTTTTGTGGTTATCGTATTCAATTCTGTCCTTAATGGAGATACATTGATTATTGCTTTTATATGTTGACTATTTAGTCGTTACATGAAACACTGTAGACTTAATTTGGGTTTTAAAAACTAACTTAGTGATACATTTGAAATGATTGACATCGATATTTTACATATATTTTTGTGAATTCAAGTTTTGCAAATGCATGATGATATCTTTCTTTCTCAACCCAAATATGTAAGGATATGTTAAAAAGATTCAATATGGAGAATTTTAAACCCTACGCTACATCCTTTTAGTTGGAAGTTAAGTTGATCAAAGAGTGTACTTCTCCTAAAGAAAATGCCACCCTCTATCGACAATTGATTTGTAGCCTTGTTTATTTGTCTCACAATCGACTTGGTTTATACTTTGATGTTAATTTGTCTTCCCGATTTATGTAAGATTCAGAATAAAGCTGCTAGAAAGCTACAAACAGGAATGCTTGTTACATCAAGTGTACTTATCGACTTGGTATAAAGTATTGTCAGAATAGGATAGTAATAATGCTGACAAAAATCCACTTATGGTTATGTGTTTTGTTTCATTTCTAGACCATTGGTATAGCCATGCAAAAATTAGAGATTGCTCTCTTTGTTAACCATGAAAGGAAAGTATCGCAGATTAGTGAATGCAGGTACATAACTAGTATGGATCCGACAACTCCTTGGACAGATTGGTTTTCTAGTAAAGACCTCATTTGTCATCATTTATGAAAATCAAAGTGTAATTTATGTTGCAAAAAGCCCTATTGCACATGACAAGATGAAGCATGTTGAGCTTCATATCCATTAATCAAGACAAATGATTCAAGATAATGTTGTTAAATTCATTTATTACATGATATATGATCAAGTTGTTGATATCTTTATGAAAAAATTATCTGAAGCTAAGTATGTTAAATCTTGTGCTCTGCACGGGCTTTAGAATGTTGTGGTTGTGGGGGAGCAGGCACTGTTAAGAAGATATAATTTCACCTCATGAATATTCAAAATGTTGTATTAATGGGGGTTTGTTGGAACCAAAGGTTATCCAAGTTCATCACACCTCTGAATATTCTTGTTACAATTATTTAATAAATGTTACTCTAGTAGCAGACTCAACTAAATGGTTTACTACGCATTCGATTGGTTGACCAAGTTGACTAGAATGATTGACTAGCAAACGCAAGGAAGTGGTTTTCCAGGATACAATTGGAACTACCAATGGTGCTTTATGGATCAAATCTTCCACATATCAAGGAAGTTAGTTCAATCTTGATGCTATAAAAGAATGATCCTATGGCTTGATCAATGAATGATAATATTGTATGCTTAAGATGATATATTAATCTATTATGCATTATGATGCTCATAATGCATTATGCTTAAGTGTTGTAAATGGTGGTGATTAGTCTCAAGTATTAGAAAATACATGTAAGATGAAACAATGGGGATCACAATGGTTAAACCCAATGGGTAGAGCTATTAATCAAGTCAATTTATCAACTACGACAATTTACTAAGGTCCTTTTCTAGTCCCAAAAGAGACAATGCTTTAAATCAACATAGCTATCATAAATTTTCTTTCGCAAGGAGTAAATCCAACTAGAAGTGATTCCACTTCATAAATTCAAGTATAGTTCAACTAGTAAAATATCTAAGGGGGTTAAGTATAAAATATCCCCAAATTATTAAATCTAGCGCTAGGTGTAAAATTCCTTTAGNGGGGGGGGGGGGGGGGATTCCACTTTGCGGATCCTTTGCAAAGTGGCTCTCCCCATGATTCAAAACAATCTAAATTGGATCCCATGGAACAGGAAGAAGATAAATATCATAATGGATTCCATAAATGGTAATCTCTCTCTAGCTGCAAAAGCAAAATTGGTCTTGTTGAAAATATTGCTATTGAATCATGGATTTCACACACTGTTTGATTTATCAAAGTGGGGAAATTAAGGGGAGTGAAAAGGTTGCAAAATATCCCCATTCAAGAGGCACTATCAAAAAGTTTTCAAACCTTGCTATAAAGTCATCATGGGTGCTCTTCTCTAAATATTGTTCTTCACGATTATGCAACTAGTTGTTCTTCATGTGGGATTCTCAGTGGGACTCAGAAAGTTATGTAAGAGAATAATTCCATGCAAGGGAGTTTGGCGACAATGTGCATTATAACAAAGATGAGAAACATTTCAATAGTACAAGGCACATCAAATCTAGGGTGTGTGGGAGGTGAGATTGGCACTCTATGTGGAACCTATTTAAGCTAGGCCCTCTCATGGAACCCAACCACATAAAACATGAATCTATGGTAATTCAATGCCATGGAGTGGTGAGTTCAATCATTGGAAGGTGTTTCTTTGAGTTTTGGTGAGTGTTGATGTCCTTTGCCAGAAGCTGACTAGTATTTTTCCAAATGTGAGTTTCCATTCTACAAGTTGCACTAGGAAGTGTAGAAGTCCAATCTTAGGGGAAGGTCTTGGTTTATAGTATAGACCAATTGAGAAAAGAAGCAAAACCAATTGAAATCAAAGTCTGGAAAGAAATGACATGGGGGAACACAAGTGCTTGAAATGTGAGGTGGACCACTTGAGGGGCACTTGCACAAGGTTGAAACACAAGGTGGAGGCTATATAGGCTTCAATAGACCACCAAAAGGAAAGAAAAATAGTGTGCGAGTGGCTTGGGAGAGTAATGGAATTATTTGAAAAAGTGGTCATCTGGGGGGAACAAATCAACTATATTCTAACTGTTCAAATGAAACAATGACAACAAACTCAACTTTTGCAATATACTTGCCATAATACCCTTCATGCCTCAAGAGTGCCAGAGAACATAGAAACCCTAATTTCATCCAAGCCCTTGGAAAATGGAGGTTGATGGTAAAACACTAGTCACTAGAATTCTAGTTAAAATGGAAGATGAAAAATATTAGTTTGTCCTCTTGTTTAAGTTTGTGATGGGACATTTTATAAAAGTATATAGTAGTAGAAATGATGACTTCCTATATTTTGCCTCCTAAATTTTGTTTTGGGCAAAGCTAGACATACTACCAATGATCTGACTAAGAGGCGAGGCTCCAAAAAAAACTCAATAATGAATCTCACAATAATAATAAGGGCAAGGATTAACACAAGAATTAGAAATAGGTAAGACTAGATTGATTATTATGGTGTCCAAAGAGCCTTTATATAGATATTACATAAGGTCCACATTGGACAAAGTCAATATGTGCTAAATAACCTAGCCTTATTTAATATTATTTCCAACTAACTAATTGTAACTAACCTATGTGAAGAGGTTCTCATTACATTATTGGGATGGAGTAGCTCCCATCCATACCAATTCCTCCAAGTTTAAACATAAATAATTCCATGCTTTTCTCATCTAGGTTTAATTTCGAAAGCTATCTTGAAAGTTTTCCATGGTTGCTAAGAAGTTTCAAGGATGTTGATACACCAACATAGATCTATCTAAAACCCAGATCTATCAGGCACTGAGAGGGATCCAATTTACCGAGGTGTAATTTTTTTTTAATCTTAAAACTTTTACATGTTTATAAAAAAATGACATGGATTTTTTAATTACTTTTTATTTGGTTTCAATTTTTTATTTTATAAGTTGATATGAAATTTCTTAATTTTTTTATTTTTATTTTTGGTAACATAACGCTACAATTACGTGATAACATATCCCCCATACTATCACATCCCCCATACTAGGGTGTAGACTGCTCTCGGTGCAACACGAAGTGTTGTTGCTATAGAGGTTGGGAGGCTGGAGACACTTGGTTCCCAATGAAATGAGTAGGGCTAGCACTAGGTGGGTGGATAAACATGAAAACGAAGTGCATTGTGTCGCATAGACGAGGAGGGTGGAGACACCTAGCTGGCCCATGAATGTATTAAATAAATCTGAATATAACACATGTGAACTAAAGAGGAACCTTTGTAGTGAGATGACTTGTGTTGCAAGTTAAGTATTGTGCTAAGCATAGAAGATGACTAAAGGGTAGTTGTGTTAATAATCAGAGGAATGGTGAGAGGCATGTGCAATGTGAACAATGTTGCTTGGTAAAGTCTTGCTAGTGCTAAAGATAAACATTGAACTGAAAAACTACTAAACTAGGGATGAAGCAAAAGAGCTCCTTGATCTGGTGAGAGGTAAGGTAATTCTATTGTTTTGAAAAATGTTGTTGGCTTTAGATTTCTAAGTGGAAGCTCTGAAAACATTCAATCACACAATTGTCGATTCCTCCAAGCTTTTAAAGGACATGTCAAATAGTTGGTGACTTGGGTGAGTCCAGCTGGCCAATAACCACAATGTTGAGATGGGATTTTTCCTTCCCCATGACGAATTAAGACTTGAACAAAAGTGCCTAGATGAGCGCTGACAAGGAGAGTGTTGTAGCGGGTATAGGGCTAAGCGAAATATGAAAAGAACTTATGTTTGGGCATGGAGGCAGTGGTGTCATGAGTGAAGAGGGTGCGTAAACTAAGGTGGAGAACTAGAGTTACAGGAGGGATAAGACAATTTGAGGGTTGATAACATGAGCTAAAAGGAAACTTCCTATTGAGGTGAACAACACTCGAAAGGAAAGAGGGAATACCAAAAAATAAATAAATAAAAAGGACTGACAGCTAGATCCAAAACCACTAAAATCCCATATACACTAGATTTATTGTATCGGAGTGATGTGGGATAGCTGGAGGTGAATTGTGACCCGAAGAAAACCATGTAAATAAGAGATCCATGGGGGTGAGAACTAGCAACTAGGTGCTTATTGACGACTAGGTTAGAAATCTTATTAATGGTTAAGTCAAGCCAAACCCCATAGAAAATGGATAGTGATCTTAAGATGAGCAAGTGTGAAACTTAAGACTTGTGGATGATGTTAGCAAAGATGAAAAACCTGTGAAAAAGGTGATAAAGGAAGCACGAAGAAGACAAAATGAAGAGCTGGGCAGAGTTATGGCCAACAAGGAAAAAAACAAATAAAAAGTGGGGCGAGGTAAACTAAGACGTGGGCAATGCCATTACGCAATAGCAGTAATAGATTTCTATTGACTAAAGTTCAGTCACGCGGAGAGCAAGCAAAATGAGCTTTGGATGTCATAGTTGCAACGACTTATGAGGAATGAAGGAAGGGCAAAGAAATAAACAAAAGTGAAATGGATGATGAGAGGATTAGGGTTTTGATTTTATTTGTTTTTATCTCGAGTCTAGTACATACATGAACATGTCAAAGAAGGAACGGCATGTAAGTGGAGGAGAGTCCTCTGTGGAAATCATGCAATGATAAGAAAAGAAAAGATTTGAGGTAGTGGACGAGCTTCAATTAGGGTGAACGAGATGACAGTTAGCTGAAAACAACTGAGACACGAAGGGGTGAAGCAAAGCTAAAATGGATAGGTAAACAAAAAAAACATAGATAGCTCTCGTTAACTGAAAACAACGGAAACATGAAAGGGTGAAAAAAAAGTGAAAATGGATATGTACGCGAAAAAATACAGGAATGATGAGACATTTGGTCCGAGAAGAGTGAATTCCTATGATATCATTTGAGGCTTATTAAAAAAATTGAGACTTCAGAGGATGTTGGTCTCTTAAGCTAAAAGCTTAAAAGTGAATATGGCAATAATAATCAACAAGACAATAATTAACACACAAGAATTTTAAGTATAGAGACTAGTTTATGAAGGCCAAAGAGCCTTTATGTAGATATTCGTTATTTTTCCATTGAAGCAGAAGGAGAAGCGGCAGACAACAATGTAGAAACTGGCCGCAAATACTTCTTTTGCTTTCTTTGCTATTTCTATCCGGTGTCATTAGTGGTATGCTCTTCACCTTCGGACATTTACGGGAATCAATCCTCGCCAAGGAGATCAACGTTTCAAGGCTGGGAAGCTCCTCTAAGTTTGAACAATTTCTGATTGTGAGATATCGAAGTTTTGCCAAAATAGTAAGCTCTCCTGTTTGCCTCAATTGCTGACAATTCTGCAGGTCCAGTAGTCGAAGGTTCGGGCAAACGCGAAAGTCTACCTCCTATATGTTTTCCTCTTCCAGATATAACTCCTCGAGCCCAGACACGCATTTGTCTTTGGAGTCCAGTTTATTTAACACTCCTCCTCCTTCTCTTTCTCGTTCAACCTTTGTAAATGGCAGTTCCCGCAACGGACAATGCCGTACTTCTAACCATCGGAGATTCTTCAAGCTGAGAAGATTTTCTGGTAAATACTCTATCCCGCAATCCCAAAACATCAAGTTTGTCAACTGAGTGAACGGTTGAAAGACAGCGGGCAAGCATTTCAATTTCGGGTAAGAAGATACATACAACCTTTCCAACTTCTCTAGGCAAAAAGGCGAAGGCGGGAACTCTTCCATCATAATGCTCCTCCCATCTCTACTCCCTCCTATGAACAAAAATTCCAAATTGCTTAGGCCTCCAATTGCGCTCGGGATTTCCTTCAAGTCTGCTCCTTCTAGAATTAAGGTTTCCAAAGACGATTGAAGCACGACTTGGGAAAATATTTCGTTCACATTGTTACAATCTCCAAGACTTAGGTATTCCAGCGTCGTATTACTTCCGAGTATTCCGCTGGACAACTTCAAGCTCCTGCACCCGCACAAGTTTAGATGTTTCAGTCGAGTTAAATTTCTAAGAGAATCTGGAAGCGACTGCAAAGTGGAAGCCCCTTCCAAATCGATGTGCTGGAGATTTGTTAACTTTCCGAAGGATTCAGGAAGTGATATCATTCTATTGCACCGACGCAACATCAACCATTTCAAGGAGCGCAAATCGCAAAATTCTTCTGGCAAAGCTTCCAGTGGGACGCTTGCTAATATTAGGAGAGTCCACAACAATCTTTTCGAGGTACTGCAGTTTCCCTATGGACTTCAGAAAGTGTGAAAGAGGACCCACGATAGTTAGCCCTCGCAGATCCAAAGGCGCCTACAATGTTCACGTTTCAACTATTAAGTAATTTTATCTTATTATTGTCATGTACAAATTTAAATGAAATGGAAGTTGAAGAAAAACACACACTTGTGTACCTTATCAGATTGCCACAACATTTTCAATCTGCTCCCAAATACTTCTAGAACTCTTAAATTATTCATGGGAACCCAAGAAGGCAAGCAGGAGTAAGGACATCTATACCAGTAGCAAGAATTTTCAAACTAGTACCATAATAACGACTATTATTAAACATCTTCCATTCACGGTTTCCCAACACCTCATGCCTCCATCTTTTGAACCCTGACATATCCGAATGCCAAACGACGTTTGGTAAATATTCCCCCCGAATTCTATAGTGCTGCAGGCCAAACTCACTGCTAGGAAGCAACGAAATTCCATGGACTTTGCAGGTTGTTCCCTATTCATTCATCAAAAAGTATGCATAAAGAACTCACTATAGACTGCACAGATAAAATCTAAGTAACTTAAAAGATTATGAAGTGAGGACAAAGGTTTGAAGGATTGAAGCGCTTACAGCTGACGACAGCTCGAAACCTTCATCAAATATCTGAGACAGATGGCGCATGTCAGAAAGGCGACGCGGTATTGATCCTCCCTGGGCAACAGCTCTTCCCATATCTCTGATATGATCGTGCATTTTTATATCTTTTCTACTGTCCACTTCCAGGAGACACTTGTCCTCCAGATGTACAACCCCAACATCACCCCATATTCTTCTGGGCTCATCTATTTTTTCTCCAATGAAATAGAAAACAATATCTAAGAATATTGACTGATCGTTTTTATCGAGTGATTCATAACTGATGCTGAGTCTCTCTTGTATTTCGCCAGGAAGTTGGTGAAGTTCAAGCAATATCCCGTTCCAGTAAGACTCTTCTTTTCCACAAACAAGCGCCCCAAAGACCTTTAAAGATAATGGCAAGCCATCACCTTCCGTTACAAACAGACCTACCAGATCTTCAAATTCTCGTGGTGGATTGTGCTGATGAAAGGCATAGCGGCAGAAAAGCACTTGGAGTCTCGTCTGTTCAGACCCTTCATATAATAAATTGAGGAGTCTAAGATTCCTGAGCTTCTGAGGACCTGCTTGTCACGAGAGGTAACCACAATGAGGCTATCCGGGCTAAGGATATTCGTAAGTGGCAAAAACGCTTCCATCTGATTTAAGCTATTAACATCGTCTATAATTATAAGAGCATGACAAGATAGGAGATGGTTTTTAAGGATCTCTATACCTTGGTCTGGACTCTTGATTTCGATCTTTCGATGTTTCAGTTCGTGAATGGGCTGACTCTGCAAATCACTTAAACCCGTTGTTCGTTGTGCATTTTCTCTAATATCTGATAAAAAGCAGGATTCATAATATTGTGATTTCTTTAGGTTGAAGAAGTGTTTAGCCCGCGTGGATTTACCAACTCCACCGTAACCCACAATGCCCACAACCTTGGCCCCCATGGACTTCACGTCCTCCTGCGCTGATAACACCGTTCTTTCAAATTCCTCCAATTTACTGGCCAACCCTGTTGGATATGTTGCCACTTGCAACTGTGTTTTGGAAGCATTCTTCAAAACTCCTCGCACGACCTCCTCCAAGAGATCACTCTCGTCCCTGCCATAATATTCAATGATACAATGATGGAGAAAAATAAGCTGTGAAAGAAGCCACACCAGAAAAACGCTCTTTTATCACTATAAATTAAGTTAGTATTACTTATGTTATGTGGTATTAGAAATGGAACATTTACTTATATCTTTTATATAAGTTAGTATTATTTATGTTACTTCGTGTAAATGTTTATTAATTTGATCAAAAGTAGAGTTTATTACTTTATATCTTAAGAGAAGTTGTGTGCACCACTTATGTTATGTGGTGGTAAAGTGATATAAATGTTTATTAATCTGAGTGGAAGTAGAGTTTATCACCAATCTTCTTATATCTTAAGAGAAGTTGTGTACCCTATATAAGTCTTTGTTGTAAAAGAAAACAATGAAGTAGACAAAAGCATTTTGGGCAGATTGAATGCCTTTTCATTATTAGACTGAGCATTCAATAGGAAATAGAGAATAACAAAAATATGGGTGAATACCATAGGTGAGAAAATGCCATGGGTGACTAGGTAACCATTGAGATTACATATTTCAACACACCCCTTTAATCTCAACTGGTAGTACATCTTCAGCACTCTCTATGCCTAAGTTCTCTCTCTAATATCCAAATGCAGATGTTCCCAATGGTTTGGTGAACATATCATCCAAGTGCTCCTTAGAGCCACAAAATAGTAAAGAAATTTGTCCATCATTGACTAAATCGCAAATGAAATGATAGTGAGTGTCAATGTGTTTGTTTTTTCTATTAAATACATTATGTTTAGTCAACTGTATTGCAGAGCTATTATCACAGAAAATAGAAGTGGGATCCTTTTCAGTGTGTCCCATATCCTTTAAAAGTCTTCTTAGCCAAACTACATGGCAAGCTGTTGCGGTGGCTGCAGAGCTATTATCATAGAAAATAGAAGTGGGATCCTTTTCAGTGTGTCGCATATCCTTTAAAATTCTTCTTATCCAAAATGCATGGCAAGCTGTTGTGGTGGCTCCTACATATTCTGGTTCTAGAGAAGACATCCTGACAATGGGTTGTTTATGAGATCAGATTTGTACCCAAATGGAAAACATAACCATATGTGCTTTTCCTATCATCAAGGCTACGTACAAAATCACTGTCGGTGTACCCTGTGAGAGTATTGTCTGGTATATGAGTGTACCAGAGGCCAAATCCAAGTGTGCCTGCAACATATCTCAGAATTCTTTTTCCAACTTTCCAGTGAGAGTCTTAGGGAGTCTCCATAAATCTAGAAATAAGACTAACAACATACATCAAATCAGGTCTAGTTGTAGTCAAGTACATTAAACTGCCTACCATTTGTTTATAGAGTGTAGCATTTACTGTTGGTCCATCATCATTCTTGGTTAACTTGGTGCCAAGAGTAATGGGGGTTTTTGTTGGTTTACACTTATCCATTCTAAATCTTTGCAAAACATCAGTAGCATACTTATGCTGGCAAATAAAAATACTTTTATTAGTTTGAGTAACTTCTAGGCCAAGGGAGTACTTCCTCAGTCCTAGATCATTCATTTCAAATTCTTTTTTCATGACTGTCTTGAAATATTCAAGCATCAAATTATCAGTGTAAATCATGTCATCAACATAAAGCCATACCTGTTAGTTTTTCAACATTAAGTTAGCATTATTAGGATCTTTAACTGAGAGAATAACAAGCACAACAATCAAACACAAGAGACAATGAACATAGTGTTTTTCCTCGGGGAAACCATAAATGGAGAAAACTAACATGCTATCTCATCACATCTAGATCATCACTTAATCTGGATCGTCATCAAGTCTGGATCATCAGCACATGCTATCTCAGAATGGTGCTATCTCGATTCTTCTCGTCACAGGAATTTCTACAGAGTCAATCTTGTAGGCCTACCCTTCATGTAGGTATTCATCAGTGCTTATATCTGACACTTAAGTTAGAATGGCCTTCCCAGCTCTTACATCTAACCTCATCTGGTCAGAAAGGCATGCCCATCACTCACATTTGATCTCATCTTGTCAGAAAGGCTCAACACTCACATCTGACCATGTGTAAACACATCGTGCCAGAATGGCTCAGCACTTATATCCGATCATGTGCAAGCACACCACATCAGAAAGGCTCTGCACTTACATCCGACCTCATCTTGTCAGAAAGGCACAACACTCACATTTGACCATGTGTAAACACATCGCGCCAGAATGGCTCAGCACTTATATTCGACCTCATCTTATTAGAAAGGATCTGCACTTACATTAGACCATGTGTAAACACATTGCATCGAAAGGGCGTGCACTCACATCTGATCATGAAAGAACTAATCCTATCACCGCATCAGAATGGCCCCCAATCCTAGACTAAGCTACCTGGTAACTGAACAGGTGCCTCCATTCTCCCGGAGAATGGCAGTTGCCCTTACATTTGACTTACTCGTCAGAATGGCCAACACTCACATCTAACATGGGAGGAACTTAATCCTTTAGCCATGATAGAATGGTTCAGCCCTTACATCTGATCAAGTGGGAACACATCCCTCTCTCATATCAGAATGGCTTCTTAGTCCTAGACTGAGTTTTCCTGGTAACTTACCGGTCACCTCCATTCCCTGAATGGAAACAACCTTTATATCCGATCACTTAGGAACCAATCCTACAGTCGCATCAGAATGGCTCAGCACTCATATATGACATGTAAGGAACCAAATCCTCTCACCATGACAGAATGGCTCAGCACTCATATATGACATGTAAGGAACCAAATCCTCTCACCATGACAGAATGGCTCAGCCCTTACATCTGACCATGGAAGGAACTTAATCCTCTCCCATGTCAAAATGGCTCACAGACTCATTACTTCCCTTTGGAGGGAACCTTGATCTCGAGAACACCAAGCTTCTCCCTGAAGTACTCAAACTTCACCCTAGCCAGTGGCTTTGTCAACACATCAACTATTTGATCATCTGTCACAACATACTGGAGCTTCACTGCTCCCCTCTACACCATATCCCTGATATAGTGATACTTGATCTCGATATGCTTTGACTTGTCATGGAACACTGGATTCTCCGATAACTTCATGCAACTCTAGTTGTCACAATGTATACAAGTAGCATCCAACTGGAGATCAAATAAATCAGAAAATAGCTTCCTCAGCCATAATACCTCACAACTAGCTGAACATGCTGCAACACACTCTGCTTCAGCTGTACTCAGTGCCACACAAGATTGCTTCCTTCTAAACCAAGAGATCACACCTGATCCCATACTGAAGCAACTCCCTGAATTGCTCTTCCTATCGATGGCACTGCGTGCCCAATCTGAATCAACATAACCCTCCAGGTTAATCTTCTGATTTGCCTCGTACTTGAGCCCATAATCAAGTGTACCCCTGAGGTACCTCAGAATATGCTTTGCAACAATCAAGTGAACATTTCTCAGATCTGTCAGGAACTGGCTCAAGGTGTTCATAGCAAAGTAAATGTCCGGTCTCATGTTCATTAGGTACATCAAGGACCCAATCTTATGACGATACATCGTAGCATCAAGTGACTCTGATGAAGCATCACTTAATAGCTTCAGGTTCGATGCCATAGGTGTGGCCATGGATTTGTAGTCCATCATCCCAAACCTCTTCAGGATCTCTACTGCATACTTCCCTTGTCCAAGGGAGATTCCATTTGCACTCTGCCATACCTCCATGCCTGGGAAATAATGCATCATTCCCAAGTCGTTCATTTCAAACTCAGCAGTAAGCTTCCTCTTCATATCAGCAATCAACCCATCCATACCTGTCATAAATAGATCATCTACATATATAGTAGGAGCATCACTAGGTTGCCATGTTCAACCTTGTAGTACAGGTTGGAATCTGCGTTACTCTTGGTAAAGCCCAAACTGGATAGAAAGCTATCAATTTTGTCGCACCAAGTCCTGGGTGCCTGCTTCAAACCGTACATGGATTTCTTCAATTTGCACACATGAGACTCTCTGTTATGTGTCTCAAAACTGAAAGGTTGTTCTACATACACTTCCTCTTCCACTACACCATTCAAGAAGGAAGTCTTGACATCCATCTGGTGTATCTTCCATTTCATCACTGTAGCGAGAGCTAGTACTGATATGATGGAAGTGTATCTGGCTACAGGTGCAAAGGTTTCTTCATAATCTATTCCTTGTTTTTGAGAGAAACACCGAGCCACAAATATTGCTTTATATTTTTCAATGCTACTGTCTGCAACATGCTTGATCTTGTAGATCCATTTGGAAGTTACAACTGACTTCCCTTTTGGTCTTGGGACAACATTCCAAACATTCATTTTCATGATCGATTGGTACTCTTTGATCATAACATCATTCTATTCTTTCCATTCTATTGCTTCTTCATAACTGGAAGGTTCTTTATCAATGAAATCACATAGTAAAGCTACATACCCGGAGCAGGGTCTGGTCCTTTTTCTTTCTTTGTGATTTTCTTCTGGAGCCCCATATCTTTCCACACCTTGGATAATTTCACATACCCAAGCAGGTTTCCTCTTATGAGGATTCTTCTCCAGAGGTTGATCTACAGGTATTTGTGGTTCTTCAAATTCTCGATCTTCTTCTTGAGTTTCTTCATTCATGGTTGTATCATGAATTTTGGGTGCTTCTACTTCTTCAGGTTCTTTAGCAGGTCTCTTTCTAGATTTGTTGTAAGCTGTGTCTTCATCAAATGTCACATCCCTGCTGATGTCAATCTTCTTGTATCCTGGGAAATATATTCAGTAAGCCTTTGAGCTTTTAGAGTATCCCACAAATATACCCTTCTTTTCTGAAGGATCAAATTTTGTTCTCTTCTCTTTTGGAATGTGTATGTAAATAGGAGAGCCAAATATTCTGAGATGTCTGACTTCTGGTTTCTTGCTGGAGAATACTTCTTCAGGAGTCTTGTTCTCGAGTACTCTATGTGGAGTACAATTCTGTACATACACCGTTGTTCTGGCAACTTTTGCCCAAAGATGCATAGGAAGATCTTGATCATGAAGCATAGCTCTTGCAACTTCCATGATAGTTATGTTCTTCTGTTCTACAATCCCATTCTGTTGTGGATTATAAGGAGTGAACAACTCCCTCTTAATCCCTGATTCTTTACATAGCTCTTTGAATTCATTCGAAGTGAATTCTTTGCCAATATCTGATCGAAAGGTCTTGATCTTCTTTTCAGTGTGATTCTCGATCAAGGCTTTGATTTCCTTGAACTTGCTGAATACTTCGTCTTTGTGCTTCATGAAGTAAACCCATGTCTTCCTAGAAAATTCATCAATAAAAGAAACATAATATGCATACCCTCTTAGTGAGCTTGATGACATAGGACCGCATACATCGGAGTGGATGATTTCCAAGATTCCTTTTGCTTTGCTTTCGCTACTTGGAAATTTCTTTTTTGTGTTCTTTCCTTTTGCACATCCTTTGCAGACCCCATCATGTTTTGCTTGTATTTCTGGAATACCTTCAATAGATTTTCTTGCAAGAGGTAGTGCTCTGTAATGCACATGCGCAAGCCTTCTATGCCAAAGTTCATTTGGCTCTACTATGTCATGGAGCAAGGCTTGTTCTGCATGGCCCTTTAATTTGTACAAACCTCCTTCTTGTTCACCAATCACTATTGCATCATCAATAGTCTTTCCTTTTGGCCACATGATGACTGGACCATCTATGAATGAAACCCTCATTCCTTTTGCATCTAATGCTGATATGGAGAGAAGGTTCTTCTTGAGTCCTAGCACAAACAATACTTCCCTCATTGTTATAGACTTTCCAGAGTCTAGCTTATAGGAAGATTCCCCACTACCTTTTATTGGATACTGGTAGTCATCTCCTAGCTTCACCTTGTGAGGTGATTCATGTTCTAAGAGTTTCATAAAGGATTCCTTGAATCCAGTCATATGTTTGGAAGCCCCACTATCTATAATACAATCATCATTTCCATGAGTAATGTTTCCCGTGAGAGCGGAAATCAAAACATATTCATCCTCGTTTGAAGAATCTTCACTTTCATATCTGGTTCTCTTCGATGAAGGTTCATCATCCTCTATAGCATGAGCATGATGTATTCTTTTGTTTCCCTTATTCTTGTGAGAGATACTTTTGTTCTTAGGACAATATCCAACAAAGTGTCCTTTTTCATCACATGTATAACAAATGAACTTAGACATATCTCTAGGTTTTCTAGAGTTATTCCTTTGATGAGAGTACTTACTTCTGTGATGGTTGGATCTGGGTTTCTTAGATTGTATTGTGAGAGCTTGATCTTCACTTCCGATCTTCTCTTCTCGAGTTTCTATACAAGCTTCTTCTTGAGAACATTCTTCCCAAAGTCTGTTGAACTTGACTAACTTTTTTCTAGCACATATCCCTTGAATGAAAGAGTCTCATGTCCTAGGGAGACCATTCAAGGTGGTCATCACAATTTCTGCATTCTCAACTTCTTCATCTACTGCTTCTAATTGTTCCTTGATCTGAGAAACCCTTGTGAAGTAAGACTGGATGGTCTCTGCATTCTGGATCTTCACATTCTTTAGTTGATTCCTCAAAGTCATTTTTTGGCTTATGTTCTTCCCTTCAAACAATTTGGTTAGGGCATCAAACATAGCTTTAGGTGTCTTGAGAGAGAACACCTGTGGGATAAGGTGATCCTTGATAGAATCAGCAATGATCCTTTTTGCCATAACCAAATTCTTCTTATGTAATGTCTTAGCCTCATCTCCCTCTGAAACTGGAACCTCCTCATTGATGTAGGAGTCCAACTCATTATCTTCCAGGACCAGGGAGATCCTATACTTCCAAGCTCGAAAGTTATCAGCTCCCTAAAGCTTTTCATCAAGCTTGGTATGATGAGACATCTTCATTGAGAACCTCAAATGAAAATACAAAAGATTTAGATCTTACCAGGTCAAGATGTCGGATTTGGATTTGGAGCTAAAATTCTGCAGCACTCGTTCAGGAGCAAATTAGGGTTTTTCTTTTTCGGAGTTCTATCCAACCAAATGCTTTGAATTTGATCCCTAACTTTGATTTTGGGGAGGAGATCAATCTAGGCCTGGGCTCATTGAAAAATTCCTCTTCTGTGAAAAGCCCTAATTTCCGGCAGGAGTGTCAGGTCCAAAATTGAAAAACCTCAAAATTGGATTCTGCTTCAACAGAAAGATGTGGCCTAAGGAGGAGAGTTATTCCACCTTACTTTTGCTGAAAATCTGTGGAGGAAGGTCCACAAACTAGGAATCCCTAGTTCCCACAGCTGCATAGTGTCTTCTTCTCAGGTTTCTCTGATACCATGTTAGTTTTTCAATGTTAAGCTAGCATTATTAGGATCTTTAACTAAGAGAATAACAAGCACATCAATCAAACACAAGAGACAATGAACACAGTGTTTTTCCTCGGGGAAACCATAAATGGAGAAAACCCCACAACTTCCTCAGAGATAGAATCAACACCAAAATATAAAAGCCCAAAATAGTAAGTGATCTCCTGACAGCAGTAACCTTCTTCTTATCTAGCCCCAGTGTCTTCTCCTTCCTCAACTATGCACTACACTTGAGTGTGTATGTCATGTGTGTTAAATAGAGAATTCACCTCTCTATTTATACTGCTTCCCGACATGACTAAAACCCTATTAGGGCCGGCTTCACTAAGTGAGTCTAATAACCTTAGTGCCTCGGAACTGCGGGGACTTTAACCCTTAGACAATGGGAGGGTTACCCACAATGACTTGACATGAATTGTTTACATTATAGATCCTCCCGATTAGAACATTGGGGCATGACATCATGACTCAATTACATTATAGACACATCTTAGGATAAACATCAGGTTACAAGACATAAGATACATAAATGAATACATTCCGAAGTTACAAATACATCAACTATATCATCAAAATTTTACCTTACTCTACTTTGACATACAGATTGGGCTCATTGTTGCTTCTGTTGAAACCATTGTTGATGAGGTAGGAGTCAGTCCTACTATACCAAGATCGTGGAGCTTGTTTTAGACCATACAAGGCCTTTTTCAGCTTATACACTTTGTCTTCATGACCTTTGACAGTATAACCAGGTGGCTAGTCTACATAAACTTCTTCTTCAAGAATACCATCAAGAAAGGCCAATTTTACATTCATTTGATACACAGGCCATTGATTTTGTGCTGCAATGGCAAGTACAGCTCTGATGGTATCCATCCTTGCTACACGAGAAAAGGTTTCATCATAATCTACACCATACTTCTGTACATATCCTTTGGCAACCAACCTTGCCTTGTGCTTTTCAAGTTCTCCTTTTTCATTCAGTTTGGTCTTATAGACCCATTTGACTCCAATACTGGTTTTGTCTGCAGGGATGTCAACAAGATCCCAAGTTTGGTTTTTCTATATTGCATCAATCTCTTCATTCATGGCTTTTACCCACTGTGCATATTTCACTGCTTCACTAAAATATGTGGGCTGACAGGAGAATAGAGCATAATGAAGTTGCTCAACAATAACTAGAGTCTATTCATATAACTCTCTCAAGCTTCTGGTTTTTTGGTGATTTGGTGTACTTGCTGCTGCTGCTTCTTGTTGTTGCACTTCCATTCTTGGAAGTATGATAGGGAGATCTAGATGATTTGATCATTCTTCATGCTGTATGTCTGAAGGATCACTCCAACATTTGTCTTCAATGAAATTTACGTCTCTCCTCACCACAACCTTTTTGGTGACATGATTATACAGCTTGTATGCCTTGTTTTGTTCACTATAACCAATGAAAATGCAGCACTCACTTTTCTTATCTAATTTTGTCCCGAGCTCATCAGGTATATGCGCAAAAGCAACACTACCAAAGATTCTGCGATGCGTGACACTAGTCTTAGTGCCACTCCATGCTTCTTCAGGAATCTTGTCCTGGACAGTCATCGTGGGTGATATGTTGAGCAAGTAGACTGAACATCCAAAAGCTTCAGCCCAATACTCATTTGATAACTTCTTATGCGACAGCATGCTATGGGCCATGTTCATGATGGTCCTGTTCTTTTGTTCATCAACTTCATTCTGTTGTGGAGTGTATGTGGTGGTGAACTGTCTCTAGATGCCATCCTGCTTACAGAAGTCTGAAAACTCATGGGAATCATGTTCACCTCCACCATTTGACTTGAGCATTTTAATGAACTTTCCAGACTCCTTCTCAGTGAGAGCCTTGAACTCTTTGAACTTGGAGAAGGTCTCTGATTTGTTCTAGAGGAAATAAATACATGTTTTCCTGCTAAAATCATCAATAAAGGTCAGAAAATAAAAATTGCCTCCTATGGATTGGGGTTGCATGGGTCCACAGAGGTCTGTATGAACTAACTCAAGATGTTATTGGGCTCGAGATGTGGAAATGGGGAAATTGTCCCTTTGATGTTTACCAGTGATACAATCCTCACATGTGTTGGATTTTTCATGAATAACTGGTCACCCTTTGACCATTGACTGTTTGTGTAGGAGATTGAGACTCTTGAAGGGAAGATGACTGAATCTACAGTGCAATAACCAAGAGTCATCTAGACTGGAAATTGTATGGGGTGCAGACTGTGGAAGGTTGGCACTCCTGAGACTGAGAGGAAATATTCTGTTCTTGGTCATTTCAATTTTGGCTATGAGTCTCTTATTGAGGGGTTTATCATAAATACCATAGTATGTATCATAAAACCTAATATCATGCTGGTTCTGAAGTAATTGACTTATACTGATAAAATTTACATTCAAATGAGGTACATAAAATACCTCATGAATTAACTTCTTTTCATTTTTCTTTGTAAGTATGGGAATATTACATTTTCCTTTTGTTGGAACTAGAAAGTCATCTCCTAGCTTGATATTTGTGACAACAGAAGAATCCAAACTAGATAATAGTGACTTGTTACATGTCATGTGATTGCTACAACCACTATCTAGTAGCCATAGATATCAGCTGTAGTGTTCTTCAATTGCTTGATAAGACCGAAACATCACCTCTAATGAGCCTTCTTCTTCTTTGGAGACATTGGCTCTGCTATTGTTCTGGCCAGCTTGCTTCTTTCTGCATTCTCGTTCATAGTGTCCATACTTCTTGCAGTAGTTACGCTGAACATTGGACTTATTGGTCTATCTCTTGGCTCTCCCCCTCTAACCTTGAGAGTTGTGAGAGTGATATGAATGATATGAGTGTTCTTGACTATGACTGGTTTTTTTCTCTATAGTTGGAGACCCTTGACCTCTTCTTCCTCTACCTCATCCTCCTCTATGTCGATCTCTGTTGAGGGAAGCCTGAGTGCGAAATCCATTGGTCAACGATTATTCTTCTTGATTGAATTAGGCTTCATGAGATAGAAGAGATCCAGTCAACTCTTCTAGGGTGAATTGAGATAGATATTTTTCCTCTTCTATGGCAGTCAATACCATAGAAAACTTCTTGGTGAGACACCGAAGAATCTTTTGAACAACTATCTTCTGTTCTAGGGATTCACCATAAGTTTGGAATTGGGTCACAATAGCTGAAACCCTAGTCATGAATTGATCTACAGTTTCTAACTCTTTCATCTTTAAACTTTCAAATTGAAGGCATAGTGTTTTCATTCTTACCGTTTTAATGCGATCGGTTTCGTTGTAGGCCGATACACATAGATTCCAAGCTTGATATGTGTGGGTAGCTCTTGATATCCGTGGGAAAATGGATTCCTTAATGCAACTTTGGATCAGTCATGTGGCCGTGAGATCTCGGTCTTGACTAGCTTCGACAACACTCTTTCTAGGCATTACTCATTGTGGCCAGAGCATTTGTATTTGGTTCTTTGAACTCAGCTTCAACCATATCCCAACATTTGTTGATCTGGAGAAACATATTCATCTTGATAGATCAAAATTCAGTTGGCTACAGTCAGAACGGGTCTAGAGATCAGCTTGAATGTGCTACTACTAGCTGTCTGATATGACTAAAAAAAAATTACCCTAGCTTTTCTCCCTTTTATTTATTTAATAAAATCCAGCACTGCTCCTTCTTCAATGGCAAAAAGTAGTGAGGGGGCACGGTGCCCAAAATTGGTGTAAGTTTCAGAATTTCATCGTGCTCTCCAAATGCAGGTAGAGTAGTGGTAATGCTCCTTGCCTCTTCAATATTAGCGGTGGCACCTCTCTCTGAAAGTGGGAAAGAAGCGGTGGCACCACTCTCTCAATGTGGGAAAGAAGTGGTGGCACCTCTCTCTCAATGTGGGAAATAAGTGGTAGTAGAATTAGGTAATGCTCTTCCCGAAAGGAAAGAGTGCGGTGGCCACTTCCTTGAAAAACAATAATGGTCGGTTCCCACTCCCACCAAACTGCTTCTTTCTCTGTATGAATCAAGCCTCTTGTTGGCTCAGATCGAATCACACCAATGCGTGGGTGTTCTAGTACTATTGTTGAGATGATTTGGGACTATGCCAAAGCGAAAAAATGGCTATCAGTTTATTTCATGATCTGGAGGGGATTCACTCCACGTTTATTCTTCGCTTGAGACTCTTGACCCTTTTACCATTGATTGTTTGTGCAGGAGATTGAGACTCTTGAAGGGAATATGACCGAACCTAAAGTGCCATAACCAAGAGTCATCTAGACTGGAAACTGTATGGGCTACAGATTACGGAAGGCTAGCACACCTGACACTAAGAGGAAATATTCTATTCTTGGTCATTTCAACTTTGGCTATGAGTCTCTTACTCGAGATTTATCATAAATAACACAGTATGTATCATAAAACCTAATATCATACTGGTTCCGAAGTAATTGACCTATACTAATCAAATTTACACTCAAATGAGGTACATAAAACACTTCATGAATGAACATATTTTCATTTTGCTTAGTAAGTACATGAATAGTATCTTTTCCTTTTGCTGGAACTAGAAAGTCATCTCCTAGATTGACATTCGTGACAATAGAAGAATCCAAACTAGAGAATAGTGACTTGTCACCTGTCATGTGATTGTTGCAATCGCTATCTAGTAGCCATAGATCTGTGCTGCAGTGTTCCTTAGTTGCTTGATAAGATAAAATCATTGCCTATGATGAGCCTTCTTTTTCTTTGGAGACATTGGCTCTACTATTGTTATGGTTAGCTTGCTTCTTTCTGAATTCTCATTCATAGTGTCCATACTTCTTGCAGTGGTTACACTGAACATTGGACTTATTGGTCCATCTCTTGCCTCTCCCCCTCAGACCTTGAGAGTTGTGAGAGTGATCTGAATGATCTTAGTGTTCTTGACTATGACTAGTTATGTTCTCTGTAGCTGGAGACCCTCGACCTCTTCTTCCTCTACCTCATCCTCCTCTACCTCGACCTCTGTTGAGGGAAGCCTAGGTGTTGAATGCATTGGTCAATGATTCTTCTTCTTGATTGAATCTCTCTTGATGAGATAGAAGATATCCAGTCAACTCTTCTAGGGTGAACTAAGACAAATCTTTTTCCTATTCTATGGAAGTCACTACCATAACAAACTTCTTGGTGAGACACCGAAGAATATTTTGAACAACTATCTTCTGTTAAAGGGGTTCGCCATAGGTTTGGAATTTGGTCACAATACCTGAAACCTTAATTATGAATTGATCTACATTTTCTGACTCTTTCATCTTCAAACTTTCAAATTAAAGGCGTAGGGTTTGCAGTCTTACCGTTTTAATGCGATCGATCCACTTGTAGACCGACGCAAAGAGATTCCAAGATTGATATGCGCTGGTAGCTCCTGAGATCTGTGGGAAAATTGATTCCTCAATGCAACTTTGGATCAACCATGTGGCTATGAGATCTCGGTCTCAAAAATCTTCGGCATCACTCTTATGGGCATTATTCATTGCGGCAAGAGCATTTGTATCTGGTTCTTTGAACTCAGTTTCAACCGTATCCCAACATTTGTTGAGCTGGAGAAACGTCTTCATCTTGATAGACCAAAACTTATAGTTGGCTCTGGCCAAAACGGATCCACAGATCGGCTTCAATGTGCTTGTAATAGCCATATGATACGACTAAAAAAAGATTCCCTAGCTTTTCTCCCTTCTTTATTTAATAAAATCCAGCACCGCTTCTTATTCAATGGAAAAAAGCGGTGAGAAGGTGCCGTGACCAAAAATTGGTGTAAGTTTCAAAGCACTGTCCAAATACAGGCAAGGCGATGGTAACGCTCCTTGCCTCTTCAATATTAGGGGTGGCACCGCTCTCTCAATGTGGAAAAGAAGCTGTGGAAAAATTAGGCAATGCTCTTCCTGTAATGAAAGAGTGCAGTGGGCGCTTCCTTGAAAAAAATAATGGTCGGTTCCCACTCCCACCAAACGGCGTCTTTCTCTATATGAATCAAGCCTCTGGTCGGCTCAGATCGAATCGCACCAATGCGTGGGTGTTCCAGTACTGTCGTTGATCAGATATGGGACCATGCCAAAGCGAAAAAGCAACTATCAGTTTATTTCACGATATGGAGGATTTGATCTGTATGGTCTCCGCATGGAAGGACGTGATTTACGGTATGCAGCAGATAGATAGAGACCATCAATCGGTCAATAGTCGGCCAACAGTCGGCTGCTAAAAAAAATGGGTGTGTGTTGCCTCTTGAACCGTGAAGGCCGCAGATATCCACGTTCAAAATACCGCAGAGCAGCCTTGGCAGCGTTCGGTAGCGACAGCAGCCCTGAGCCCTGTAAGCGTGGAGAACTTGGTTGAAAATCGCGCGCCAAGTGCTATGATTCACCACTTGTGAGAAGCAACACTTGTGAGAAATGAGAGGTTGCAGCTGGCGTGGAGTGGAGTGACGGCATTTTACCACGTTTTTAGGGTTAGGGCAAAGGAAACCCAATTTTAGATCTTAAAAAAAAAATTAGACAACATGCCCTAGATAAGGAGGCATGTAACTTCTAAATGGATTCGAAGTATGAGTGCTTTTCACTTTTTGAAAAGGATTACCGGAATAATGGATGGATTAGGCCGTAAGCTCTGATACCATGTAAAAGAAAACAATGAAGCATACAAAAGCACTATGGGTAGATTGAATGCCTTCTCATTATTAGACTGAGCATAAAATAAGAAATAAGTAATGACAATACTATAGGTGAATACCATAGGTGAGAAAATACCATGGGTAACTAACTAACCAACCTATATAACCATTGAGATTACATATTTCAACATTGGTTCCCCATGTTGACATGTATATGTAGGATTTATTTATGTGGGTTTACACCATAAACACACACATAATTGTATTGTAACTAGCACCAACCATATTATTAAGATTAATATGTTTGAAATACGCTGACAGGTATATATTTGACATATTGATAATACTTCTTTTACTAAATAATGTGTCAATTACTTGTATTTAATAGTTAAGATAATATAACAACTTAATTTATGGTTGTTAAGCTCATAGTTGAAGCTAGGGTCATAGTTGTATCATCATTGGAGTTAACCTAATAGTTAATTTAAAGCTTAGACTATGCCTTATGCACATTAACTCGACTCCTAAGTGCCATATGGAGTTCAATTGTCACAACTTCTCATGCTAAGAGATGGAGTTCATTTAAATTTATTTTAATAGTTGTATCACTATTGGAACAATCTAATACTTATCCAATATAACCGCCATTAGAGTTAAAGTTAAGCTAATAGTTGTAGGATCATTGGAGTTAATCTAACATTTATGCAATATAACAGTGATTAGAGTTGAAGTTAAACTAATAATTGTAAAAGCATTGGAGTTAAGTTAATAGTTGTATCTAATAGTTAATTTAAAAGTTAATATATTGACAATTTCAATTCAAGTAAAAGTCATGAATGGAGTTGAAGTTAAGCTAATAGTTGTAGATGTATTTAAGCTAATAATTGAATAGTTGTATCTAATAATCTAATAGTTGAAGCTGAAGTTTGCTTTTTCCAACGATCACGAATTGTACTTATCAGATGTTAACTTAGCTATTTAAAAAAAATTGAATTGTTAATTATGAGTTAGACTAACCTCCTCTAAAAATAATTGAAAACCTAATTATATCTATATGGAAAACCTAAACGTGTAATATGAATTGTGTATTAGCTAGATGTCCACCTACGAGACGTGGGAGTTTATTAGGAGTTCCAACTATTTTATTAGGAGTTTGACTCTTACGTGACTCACATTAGCTAAACTCCTAGATGCCAAATGTAATTGGACTAAGCCTTAAGTGATTAGAGTTGAAGTTAAACTAATAGTTCTAGAATCATTATAGTTAAGCTAGTAGTTGTATCTAATAATCAAATAGTTGATGATTATTTTTAATTTTGACAACTATCACTAACTGTACATCACATGTTAATTAAGTTATTTTTTTAAAGTATTAATTATTAAGTTTGAAGGACAGCCATAGAATCAATCTAGACAGTACACTTGTCTCATTCTCGTTTAATCTTGGACGACGCCCATAGAATCAATCTGGACAGTACAGTTGTCTCACTCTTGTCGGTAGATGAAAAAGCATAGATGGTAGTCCACCCCAAAATTCTAACATATATACACCTTCAGGGTAAATATATAAATTATAATTAAACCCTTGTTTATCACGTTGACATGTACAAGTAAAATTTATTTATGTGGGTTTGCACCATAAATATAATTTTCACAAATAATTGTTTTGTAAATATATAAATTAGAACTAATCCCTTGTTTCTCATATGAACATATACAAGTACCATTTATTTATGTAGATTTACACATAAAAACACAACAAATTCACAATGTTTTGCAAATATTTCATTTCAATAATTTGTTTTTTATTTATTTGCATGTAAAATAACAAATAAATATTCACCATCAAATTACATCACTATTTATTTTGTAAATATTTGATTGAGCTACATATATTTTTATATTGTGTAATTTAAAAGAAACAAATAAATACTTACTACCAAATTATTGTGAAAAAAAATTAAAGACACTAAATTTGAATATATTTATATAATTAATTAAGTTGAAATAAAAGTGATTTGAACTAAATTTAAATCGAAAATTTGTTTATAGTTCTTAGTAAATTGTTTGAATGAATTGTCCATAAACTTTTTGAACTTAGTTCACTTTTTGGTGACTAACTTCTACTATCTATTCTTCCAATAATCTATCTTCTAGTAATGCTCCATCTTATAACTAGTCCTAATCGTTGTTGTGTATACTAGCACATCTACTAGCATGCGTGTGTGTTTAGAGAGAAGAAGATCAATGCCCTTCTTGATTTGTCCTATAAAGTCACCATTGACTTGAACCTAGTTCATAATTGTAATTATATTGAACTTTTGTATTTAGTGTTGTCATATCTTTAGGAATGAGTCATCTTTTAAAACTTGTAACATAAATCACTTCCAAAAATTAGTTCGGCTTTACAATGACTCATAAAATCCTCCAGTCATGATAAATGTAGTGCCTCCCTCGATGTCCTCTAAAGAATCTATGATGTTGAAGTTGTGGTATTTGGATAGAAGATATTTTAGTATCATCAAGATGTTAGATTTTTATCATTTAAGCTAGCATTAACTTAGGATCTTAACTGAGAGAATAACAAGCACAGCAATCAAACACATAAGACAATGAACACAAAGTTTTTCCTCGGGGAAACCATAAAAAAGAAAACCTCGCAACTTCCTCAGAGATAGAATCAGCACCAAATAGCAAAGCCCCAAAAACAGTAAGATGATATCCCGACAGCAGTAGCCTTTTCTTTATAGCCCCAACAACTTCTTCTTCCTCAGCTATGCACTACAATTGAGTGTGAGTGAGTGTGTGATAAATAGAGAGGCTCACTCTCTATTTATACTAATTCCCGACTTGACAATGACTCACTAGGGCCGACTTCTCTAGTAGAGTCTAATAACCCTAGTGCCCCAAAACTATAGGGACTTTAACCCTTGAACAATAGGAGGGTTACCCACAATGACCTGACATGACTTGTTTACATTATAGAACCTCCAGATAGGAACATCGGGGCATGAAATGACTCAAATACATTATAGACACTTCCCGAAATAAACATTGGGGTACAAGACATAAGATATACAAGTGAATACATTCCAAAGTTACAAATACATCAACACTCCCTCTTAACTAGGAATGTATTCTTTCGACACAATTTTCAACACTGGTCTTTTTCTCTGTATCGACTGGATCATCTCGCCATCTTCATCTTCAACTCTTCTTCATCTTATTCATCTTCTTTGTCTTCAAGTCTTCTTCATCTTCAATTCACCTTCTTCTTCATGTCTTCGTCATCACAGGATCTGGATCATCATGACTGCTGGATCATCATCACTATATCATCATCAAATATGGATCATCACTTGATCTGGATCATCATCAAGTCTAGATCATCATCACATCTGGATCATCACTTGATCTAGAACATCATCAATTCTGGATCATCATCATTGGTGCTATCTCAGAATGGTGCTATCTATTGATTATTCTCGTCACAGGAAGTTCTATAGAGCTAGCCCTTTTTCATGCTAGTTGTAGGCCTACCCTTCATGTAGGTCTTCAGCACTTATGTCTGACCCTAAGTCAGAATGGCCTACCCAACTCTTACGTCTGACGTCATCTTGTTAGAAAGGAATGCCCAACACTCACATTTGACCTCATCTTGTCATAAATGTCCAGAACTCACATATGACCATATGTAAATACATCGTGCTAGAATGGTTCAGCACTTACATCCAACCTCATCTTGTTGGAAAGAATTTTCACTTACATCTGACCTCATCTTGTCAGAAAGGATTTGCACTTACGTTTGACCATGTTCAAAAAAATCGCATCGAAAGGGCTCTTAGTCCCAGACTGAGGATTCCTAGTAATTGACCAGGTGCCTCCATTCTCCCAGAGAATCGCATCAGCCCTTATATCTGAGCAAGTGGGAACACATCCCTCAATCAAATCACAATGGCCATGCACTCACATATGATCATGTAAGACTACATCCCACGGTCATATCATAATGGCCCTCAGTCCCAGACTGAGTATTCCTGGTAACTGACCAGGTGCCTCCATTCTAAAAATGGCATTCAACACTTATATCTAATAATGTAGGAACCAATCCTATAGTCACATCAGAATGGCTCATCACTCACATCTGACATGGAAGGAACCAAATCCTCTCACCATGACAGAATGGTTCAGCCCTTAGATCTGACCATGGAAGGAACCTAATCCTCTCACCATGTCAGAATGGCTCTAGGTCTCATCATTTCCCTCTGGAGGGAACCTCGATCTGGAAAACACCAAGATTCTCCCTGAAGTACTCAAAATTCACTCTAGCCAATGGATTCGTCAACACATCAGCTATCTGTTCATCCATCGTAACATATTGGAGCTTCATTGCTCCTCTCTGCACCATATCCCTGGTATAGTGATACTTGATCTCGATATGCTTCAACTTGTCATGGAACATTGGGTTCTCTGACAACTTCACACAACTCTGGTTTTTTGCAATATATACAAGTAGCATCCACTGGAGATCAAATAAATCAGGCAGTAGCTTTCTCAGCCACACTACCTCACAACTAGTTGAACAAGCTGCGACATATTCTGCTTCAGCTGTACTCAGTGCCACACAGGACTGCTTCCTACTAAACCAAGAGATCACACCTAATCCCATACTGAAGCAACATCCTGAAGTGCTCTTCCTATTGATGGCACTGCCTACCCAATCTGAATCAACATAACCCACTAGGTAAATCTTCTGATTTACCTCGTACTTGAGTCCATAATCAATTGTACCCTTCAGGTACCTCAGAATATGCTTTGCAGCAATCAAGTGAACATGTATCGGATCTGTCAGGAACTGGCTCAAGGTGTTCACAACAAAGCAAATATCTGGTCTCGTGTTCATCAGGTACATCAAGGACCCAATCATTTGACGATACATCGTAGCATCAACCGTTTTTTATGAAGCATCACTCAATAACTTCATGTTCGATGCCATAGGTGTGGTTATGGCCTTGTAGTCCATCATCCTGAATCTCTTCAGAATCTCTACTGCATACTTCCCTTGTTGAAGGAAGATTCCATCTGTATTATGCCACACCTCCATGCCTAAGAAATAGTGCATCATACCCAAGACTTTCATTTCAAACTCGACAGCAAGTTTCCCCTTTGTATCAGCAATTAACCCATCCATACCTGTTACAAATAGATCATCCACACACAGTAGGAGTATCACTATATTGCCATCTTCAACCTTGTAGTAAAGGTTGGAATCTGCTTTACTCTTGGTAAATCCCAAACTGGATGGAAAGCCATCAATTCGACCGTACCATGTCCTTGGTGCCTGTTTCAAACCGTATAGGGATTTATTCAATCTACACACATGAGACTCCCTTTCATGTGTCTCAAAACCGAGTGGTTGCTCCACATACACTTCCTCTTCTACTACACCATTCAAGAAAGCAGTCTTGACATCCATCTGGTGTATCTTCCATTTCATTACTGCAGCCAGAGCAAGTACTGATCTGATGGAAGTGTATCTGGCTATAGGTGCAAAATTTTCTTCATAATCTATTCCTTCTTTCTGGGAGAAACCACGAGCCATGAATCTTACTTTATATTTCTATATGCTGCCATCTGCAGCATGCTTGATCTTGTAGATCCATTTGGAAGTTACAATGGACTTCCCTTCTGGTCTTGGGACAACATCCCAAACATCATTCTTCATGATTGATTGATATTCTTCGATCATAGCTTCCTTCCATTCTTTCCTTTCTGCCGCTTCTTCATAGTTGGAAGGTTCTTTATCAATAATGTCACATAGTAAGGCTACATAACTGGAGCAGGACCTAGTTCTCTTTCTTCCTCTGTGTGTTTCTTCTAAAGCTCCATATCTTTCTGCACCTTGGATAATTTCACATACCCAAGCAGGTTTCCTCTTGTGAGGATTCTTCTCCTGAGGTGGATCTATAGGTTCTTGAGGTTCTTCTAATTCTCGATCTTCTTCTTGAATTTCTTCATTCATGGTTGTATCATGAATTCTGGGTGCTCTTGTTTCTTCAAGTTCTTCAGCCAGTCTCTTCTTGGATTTGATGTAGGCTGAATCTATGTCAAATGTTACATCTCTGCTAATGTTAATCTTCTTGAACCCTAGGAAGTATATTCTGTAAGCCTTCGAGCTTTGAGAGTATCCCACAAATATACCCTTCTTTCCTGAAGGATCTAACTTTGTCCTCTTTTCTTTCGGAATGTGTATGTATATAGGATAGCTGAATATTTTGAGATGGCTGACTTCTGGTTTCTTGCCCAAGAAGAATTCTTCAGGTGTCTTCTTCTTGAGTACTTTGTGTGGAGTACGGTTTTGTACATATATCGTTGTTCTAGAAGCCTCTGCCCATAGATGCATGGGAATATCTTGATCATGAAGCATGGCCCTTACTGCTTCTATGATCGTTCTATTCTTTCTTTTTGCAATCACATTCTATTATGGATTATATGGAGTGGATAACTCCCTCTTAATCCCTGAGTCTTTGCATATCTCTTTGAATTCATTTGATATAAATTCTCCGCCATTATCTAATCGAAAGGTCTTGATCTTCTTTTCTGCGTGATTCTCAATCAAGGCTTTGAATTCCTTGAACTTGCTGAATACTTCATCTTTGTTCTTCATAAAGTATATCCATGCCTTTCTACAAAAATCATCAATAAAAGAAACATAGTATACATACCCCCTTAGTGAACTGGATGACACTGGACCGCATACATCGGAGTGGATGATTTCCAAGATTTTTTTTGCCTTGCTCTCACTACTTGAAAATGTCTTCTTTGTGGTCTTCCCTTTCACACATCCTTTTCATACACCTTCATGTTTTGTCTACATTGGGAGACCTTCAACAAATTTGCTTGCAAGTGGTAGTGCTTTGTGATGCACATGTGCAAGCCTTCTATGCCAAAGCTCATTTGGTTCTACCGAGTCATGAACCAAAGCTTGTTCTGGTTGGCCCTTCAATTTGTATAGTCCTCCTTCTTGTTCCCCAATCACTATTGCATCATCTAAATACTTTCCCTTTGGCCACATGAGGACTTGGCCATCTACAAATGCAACCCTCATTCCTTTTGCATCCAATGCAGATATGGAGAGGAGGTTCTTCTTTTGTCCAGGTACAAACAATACATCTTTCTTCTTGATAGAATTTCTAGAGTCTAGCTTGTATGAGGATTCACCACTACCTTTTATTGGATACTGGTAGTCATCTCCGAGTTTCACCTTGTGAGGTGATTCATGTTCAGATAGTTTCACAAAGGATTCCTTGAATCTTGTCTGATGTTTGGAAGCATCACTGTCTATAAGCAAATCATTACTGCCATGTGTGATAGTTCCCGTGAGAGCGGAAATCAGAACATATTCTTCATCACTTGAAGAATCATCACTATCTTGTCTGTTTCTCTTTGTGGAAGGTTCATCATCCTCTGTAGCATGAGCATGATGTCTTCTCTTATTTCCCTTGTTATTGTGAGAGCTACTTTTGTTTCGAGGACAATCTCTATCAAAGTGTCCTCTTTCATCACATGTATAGAAAATGAACTTAGACTTATCTCTAGGCTTTCTAAAGTTATTCCTTTAATGAGAGTACTTACCTCTGTGGTGGCTAGATCTAGTTTTCTTGGATTGTATTGTGAGAGCTTGATATTCACTTCCCATCTTTTCTTCTCGAACTGCTATCCGAGCTTCTTCTTGAGAGCATTCTTACCATAGTCTACTGAACTTGACTAACTTCTTTCTGGCACAAATCCCTTGAATGAAAGAGTCCCATGTCCTAGGGAGATTATTCAAGGTGGTCATTACAATCTCTGCTTTCTCTACTTCTTCATCTACTGCTTCAAGTTGTTCTTTTATCTGGGAGACCTTTGTGAAGTATGACTGTATGGTCTCCGCATTCTAGATCTTCACATTCTTCAATTGGTTCCTCAAGGTCATCTTCCGGTTTATGTTCTTTCCTTCAAACAATTTGGTTAGGGCATCAAACATAGCTTTAGGTGTCTTTAGGGAGGACACTTGTGGTATGAGGTGATACTTGATTGAATTAGCAATAATCCTCTTATCCATAACCAACTTCTTCTTGTGTAAGGCCTAAGCCTCATCTTCCTTTTGAACTGGATCCTCCTCATTGATGTAGAAGTCCAACTCATTTTCTTCCAGGACTAGGGAGATCCTATACTTCTAGGCTCAGAAGTTATCATCTCCCTCAAGATTTTCATCAAGCTTGGTATGATGAGACATCTTAACTGAGAACCTCAAATGGAAATACACAAGATTTATATCTTACCAGGTTGAGATGTCAGATCTGAATCTGGAGCTGAATTTCTGTAGTGCTGGTTCAGGAGCAGATTAGGGTTTGAATTTCCTGGAGTTCTGTCCAACCAAATGCTTTGATCTTGATCTCTAAACTTTGATTTTGGGGAGGAGATCAATCCAGGCCTGGGTTCATTCAAAAATTCAACTTCTGTGAAAAGCCCTAATTTCTGACACTAGTGTCGAGTCAAAAACTGAAAATGCTCAAAATCAGATTCTGCTTCGACAGAAAGATGCGCCCTGGGGAGGAGAGTCATTCCAACTTTCTTTTGTTGAAAATCTGTGGAGAGTGATCCAAAATGTAGGAATCCCTAGTTTCCGCAGTTGTACAATGTCTTGTTCTCAGGTTAGCTCTGATACCATGTTAGAATTTTATTATTTGAGCTAGCATTAACTTAGGATCTTAGCTGAGAGAATAACAAGCCTAACTTTCAAACACATAAGAAAATGAACACAAATATTTTCCTTGGGGAACCATAAAGGAGAAAACCCCACAACTTCCTCAGAGATAGAATCAACACCAAATAGAAAAGCCCCAAAAATAGTAAGATGATATCCCAACAACAGTAGCCTCTTTCTTTCTAGCCCCAACAACTTCTTCTTCCTCAGCTATGCACTACAACTGAGTGTGAGTGAGTGTGTGATAAATAGAGAGGCTCACTCTCTATTTATACTAATTCCCGACTTGAGAGTGACTCACTAGGGCCAAATTCTCGAGGAGAGTCTGATAACCCTAGTGCCCTGGAACTGCAAGGACTTTAACCCTTGAACAATAGGAGGGTTTCCCACAATGACTTGACATGACTTGTTTACATTATAGAACCTCCCGATAGGAACATCGGGGCATGACATGACTCAAATACATTATAGACACTTCCTGGGATAAACATCAGGGTACAAGACATAAGATATACAAGTGAATACACTCCAAAGTTACAAATACATCAACACAAGAAGCCTTGGACCTTAAATAAATCCTTTAGGAATTTAGGTTCAAGAAATATAAGGTTTGAACTAAGCATGGGTATGTAGACCCTCAACATGATTCTAGTGAAATATTGACCCTTGGGCCCTAAATTAATATTAGTGGAATCTAATCCCAAGAATGAATACTCAAACAAAAACACATGAGCACTCAAAAGGATACTTGGCCTTGGGGTTAGAAAGTTTTAGAGAAAAATGTATGGGTCATGAGCCCTCAAACACATCATCTCTCAAGAGGATATTTGGCCTCTAAGTGGTATTACCAATTTTTAGAGAAAAATGTATGGGTTACAAGGCCCTCAACAAGGTTGAGGGAGAAACATCAAGCTTTATTCCCTAGAGGACTTACTTTTATGCATCCAAGGAAAAAAATAATACTTGAAAGCCACACATATTACCTCTTAAGGGGATCCTTCACCTTTGACTATGCATATTGGCACGATTCATGAGGCTTGGTGGTTTGAGGTGTTGTTCATTGTGTTGGATGCTTAGAAGCTTACTTTAGGACTTAAGGTCCACTTTTCCTCTAATATATTATGTTGAAGTTGTGGTACATGGACCTTAAAGGAACCATATAGGAAATTAGGATTAAGAAAGATAAGTTTTCAAGTAGGCATGGGTATGTAGACCCTTTACATGGTCGATATGAAATCCTAAGACCTATGCCCTAAATGAATATTAAAGGAATCCAAGTCCAAGAATGGATCCTCAAACAAAAACACATAATCTCTTGAGATGACATTTGGCTTCTAAGTGGGGTTAACAAGTTTTAGAAAAAAAGATACAGGTGACGAGGGAGTCAACATTGTTGAGGGAGGAGAATGGGCCTTATTCCCTAAAGGAATCTTTCATGCATCTAAACCAAAAACAAACACTTAAAATACACACATATGAACTCCCAAGTGTATCCTTCACCTTTGATTGTGCATATTGTCACCATTCATGAAGTATGGTGGTTTTAGGTGTTGTTTATTATGTTGGATGATTAGAAGCTTACTTTAGGTATTAAGGCCTTCTTTTCCTTTCTTAAATCTATGGTGTTGACGTTGTGGTACTTGGATAGAAGAGATTTCATCATGATAAATAAGGCTTGGACATTAAAGGAATCCTATAGGAATTTAGGATAAAGAAAGATAGGGTTTTTATAGTAGGAATGGGTATGTAGTCCCTTGACATAGTTGAGGTAAAATCCTAAGACTTAGGCCCTAAATTAATGATGGAGGAATCAAATCCCAAGGATGAATTCTCAAATCAAAACACATGAGCTCTTGAGAATATAGTTTCCCTCTAATTGGGGTTAACAAGTTGTAGGGAAAATGTTATGGGTCATAAGGCCCTCAACATGGTCAAGGGAGGAACATAGGACTTGTGCCCTAAAGCAACATTTCATGCATCCAAGGAAAAAAAATAATAGTTAAAATCCACTCATATGAACTCCCAAGCAGATCCTTCACCTCTGAGTGTGCATATTGGTACCATTTGTGAGGTATGGTGCTTTGAGGTGTTATTCATTATCTTGAATGCTTAGAAAAATAATTTAGGTCTTAAGGTACTCGTTTCCTCTCTTGAATATATGATGTTGAATTTTTTGTACTTGGATAGAAGATATTTCATCATGATCAAGAATCCTTGGACCTTAAAGGAATCCTCTAGGCATTTAGGATCAAACAAGATAAGGTTTGAAGTTGGCATGAGTATGTAATCCTTCAACACGGTTGGGGTGAATTCCTAAGACTTAGGTCCTAAATGAATATTAGAGAAATCCAATCCCAAGAATGAATCCTCAAACCAAAACACATGAGCTACCAAGAAAATATTTTGATTCTAAGTGAGGTTAACAAGTTTTAGTGAAAAAGGTATGGGTCACAAGGCCGTTAACATTGTTGAGGGAGGAACATAGGCCTTATTCCCTAAAGGAATATTTCATGCATTCATGGAAAAAAATAAAACTTAAAATCCACACACAAAATCTCAAGAGGATCCTTCACCTCTGAGCGTGCATATTGGCACCATTCGTGAGGTATGGTGCTTTGAGGTGTTGTTCATTATGTTAGATTCTTAGAAGGTTACTTTAAGTCTTAAGGACCATTTTTCCTCCCTTGATTCTATGGTTTTGAAGTCATGGTACTTGGATAGAAGACATTGCATCATGATCAAGAAGCCTTAGAACTTAAAGGATACCTCTAGGTATTTAGAATAAAGAAAGACAAGGTTTGAAGTAGGAATGGGTATGTAGGCCTTCGATATGGTTGGGGTGAAATCCTAAGCCTCAAGACCTGAATGAGTATTATAGGAATCCAATCCCAAGAATGTATCTGTTATCAACCCAAATGGCACTTCTCCGTCTGAGTGCCGACATTCTTTATGTTGGTACAAAAAGGACATATTAGGATTGAAGTTTGCCAAAACACTATAGATGGGCATGAATTGGGATGCATTTACCCTTAAACCAACTTGCTATATAATTTTTCTAAGTGTTGAGTTGCGTACATGACTATCTCCATTGAAACTCGCGTACTGTACGCGACTATCTGCATTGCAAACCGCGTACATCAACGTACGTGGGTTTCCTTTGAGAAACTCACGTGTCATACGCGGGTTTCCCAGATCAATAGTCGCGTACACCTTAGTTTGACCTTAAAAAATATAAAACGTGATTAATTGAGATTAGTTGGGCCCTAATCCTTAACTATCCCAACTGTTTCAACCACCCCAACCTTCGAAATCACTCTATTTACCAAAGTATAAATAGAGGCCTTGGGGATGGTATTAATCAATCAAGATTGGAGAGCAAGGTTATGCTGGTGGTATATCTTCAGAAATCTTGGAGCAGCAGATTTTAGAGTCCTTGGTTGCAGAGGAGTCCTTGTCTCAGAAGCTGGGTTGTACTCTTATCTCATTCACTAATTGTTAATAAATAGAATTCTTCTTCCAACATTGTGTTGAGTCTATTTCATGTATTGTGGTTAATGAATGTATTTGATTATATATTTAAATACATAGTTTATCTAACATATTATATATACATGCATGGGATATTACTTGGAGAATTTGATCTTTACAGGTGAAAGAGGTGCATCCCTAGAAGCTTTGGAGAGAAGAGGAGTGGGAGAAGATCAAGCTTGGATCAACTGTCAGTAATCAGGTAATTCAAGACTTTATTCCTATTCCCTTTCCTTTCTCTGGTAAAGCTGATTGTCTGCAAGATTAGTAGTAAGTTGGTAACCCTAGAACCTAGGTTACAAGGGTGCTTAATCCTGAACAACAGAAATGGCAACTCCCCTAGGGTGTCCAGCCTGGTGTGGGTTAGTCCTGTAGATACTTGCTCAGTATTTCTTCTATTTAATTTTATGGTTTTATATTTTGGATTTGATTTGCAGTAGTGTTTTAGAGACCTATATTACTTTTTCTTTTTGAAAATTTTTTGTTGTGTACGCGGGTTGCTGTGCTACATAGTCGCATACAACAATTTGTATACGCGAGTTGCTATACTGGACAGTCGCATATAGTACGTGGGTTGTTCTATTAGACAGTCATGTACATCTTTCAACAACAAATTTTTAGGTAGGGTTTCTTGTCCCTTTCTTATTTGGATTTTGCTCTGCTTTGGGGTCTTTTAGTACTAGCATCTTACTGTAGGTCTGAAAGTCCCGTACACCATACTTTGTGCTTTTTATTAAGCCCTTTAGTTTTTGATGTTTGAGTCTTCTTTCAATTAGCAATTTGAAGTGGATTATCCTGTTTGGGTGATAGGTTCAGTGCTGTGTATCTGAATCAGTGATCAAGATTTTAGATACCTTGTACTTTGTACTACTTTCAAGTAGTTTCAGTTTGTCACTTGCCCTTTGATGATTTCAGTGGATTTCATTCATTGTTTGTTCCTAATCTAGGTGTTTTCCAAGTCTCCTTCTTAGGTGGTTGAATTTGGTTCTTATAAGTCTGCTATACTTCATATTTCTTGCTTTATAGTCTGATTATTCAAGCATACTCAAGAAATTTTGCATTTAGGTGCATAGTAATTTTTGAAGAGTTTGAAAAGTGAAGAAAAAACATTAGAGACATTTGCATTCTAATTGCACATTGTAGTTTTATTTTCAGTATTTTCGAATAAATTCTCAAAAATTACAAAAAATAAGTCTTAGTCTTCTCATACTTGTAATTTCATTAGTTCATATCTACAAAAAGAAAAAGAAGCTTGATTTAAGTAATTATAATTTGTTTTGGAATTCATTTTATACACCATTTTAATTTTCTTATCAAGTCTATAATATCATAGTCATTCATGCCACTTACCCTCTAACTAAGAACAACCCTTAAAATGAATGCTATAATTTAAAATTTATTAGTAAGTTTTGTTTTATAGGGTCATTCATCTACTAGCTTAGGCTAGACTTGTGGGATATGAAGTGTAAACTACCCACAAGTACTTAAATTTAGACGTAGTTGGCCAATTGATAGGTAAATCCTTCTCTGTGTTGACAGTATCTAGGAAGCTCCTCTCAAATAGAAGTTAAGCACGAGGCCGCATGGAGGCTTGGACTGAGGAGATAACCATTTGATTCCTTGTCAAAATGTAGACCAAGGTTTTTGCGCATCTAGGGATTCTATCCTATACAAAGTTTCAGGCTTTGCTACCCTACCCATGCATATGAATCAGGCTTGCGATTATCCCACCAGACTATTGATATAGTTAAGGTAGCCTTTAGTCTCTTTGACATCTAGGGTTTATACACAGGTAAACCGGAAGGCTATTTCTATTTCACCTTGCATGATATTAGAAGGTAACCCTGGTTGAAAGTGTAGGAGGGCGGTGGGTGATTCCTCCACTTGTGCCTTAGAACTTCTTAAAGGACGCCAAGAAACTGTCTCTCATCTTTCTTCGGGAAAGAATATCTTATACCCCTTGTGATTGTTGAGACTTTAGGAAATTTTGTAGTGATTGCTTTGTGGTTTGTCTATGTTTAGCCAACATTAGGTTGTGAAGAGTCAAATTTACAATAGTGGAGGACCAATCTGTCAGAAGGTCATGAAGGTTGCAAAACCTTCCTCGCTTATCACATTGGAACCTCCACCTCCCCCTCAAAGGCAGATATTAGACACGGATGGTTCTTTCGAACCGATAGGAGTTAGTGAATTTCTAGGTGAACCAAAACTTAGGACAAAATAGTTTTATTTAACTACAATTGAGATAGAAAACTTGTAGGCTGACGAGTTTGCAAGGAACTTTAATTCACCTCTAACTGACTTACACAATCTTGTGATCGTTCAGGTTCATCCTTTCAATTCACCCTTGATTGGTGTCTCTCTGGGCAGACTAATGTCTACTGCAGGAGAAAGTTCTTCTACTTCCACCTCAGCCGCTCCAGCTGAAGGAGTGACACCTCCCCCAATTGGTGCCCCTAGAACAAGTATATCTACTATACCTTTAACTCTAGCTAGCCGGGTGGTTCAACCACCGGCTCACACCAATTTAGCAGGTACTTCTGGTGGAGTGGTCACTGGGATTCCTAGTGTACCTTCAGTTCCTACTTCCTTCACACACAATGCTCAGAGTGGTCCTATACGATCCTTGTCATTTGTCTAGGGTTTTACTTCGAATGGGGGGCACATTCCCCCATCCAGTCTATATGCAGGTCCAACACCTGCATATGTAGGGGTGCAGTTTGGAAACCCTAATCCTTATGGTCAAGGTTTTCAAACTCTGTTTCAGCTCCATTCACGAGCTCTCCTTTCTCACTTTTTAGTAGAGGGATACTTGCTCCTGTGTTCCAAACCCGAGCTTCGATCGGGGTAGCTAGAACCTCATACATTGCAGCGCACATAAACAATCCACTGGCTTATGGGTGGAATCCTTTCCAAAGTGGCCCAACCACTTTGCAACCGGCAGCAGGGGGTAAACCCACCTTCACATTTAGGAACATGGGGGCAAGCCCCTCTAATCCCCAAGATGGTACTTTTAATGCTCTGGTTAGACCCAAGCTCCCTTTCCTTGCAACGTTAAACTTTCCATATTTGTCAAAACTAATGAATGACCCAGTGAGACATAAATCCTCCTTGCCACCCATTCCTACCAAGCTGCCCTTGGATATCCCAAAATTCGAAGGCAAAGTTGGTGATGATCCAGGAGCTCATGTCACCACTTTCCATTTGTGGTGCTCTTCCAACTCACTGAACGGTGATACAGTTTGGTTGAGATTGTTCCAAAGAAATATAACTAGTACTGCAACAAAATGGTACATGGAACTGCCTTTTGCTGCGTTTGATAGTTTTTGGGACTTGGCTAATGTATTCCTTAGTCACTTCCAACTTCCTGTCCGATATGATTTCGGGATAGAATTGTTGTCTACCTTTCAGCAGGATAAGGCCACTCATATTTTGGATCACATCAAAGAGTGGAGAAGATGAAAAAGCCTTATTAAATCCACTATTCCTCCTGATTTTTTACTAGAATGGTTCCTTAAATCCCTATTGCCATATATATCTAAGTATGTATCTACTTCGGGAGTGACTAATGAGGAAGAGGCTATCCTCAGGGCCCAGCATCTAGATTTGATATATTCTCAGTCTGGGATTTTATATGAGATCATCCCTAATGCACCGAGGCCAATGCACAATGTAGAGAAACCTAAGCCTGGACCCCATGCTAATGGTGTGGTTGGTTTTGTAAAATCTCCCACTGTAGAGTCTTTGGCTAAACAGCTCCATGAGTTGTTTGTCAAACATTCTTTGGCAGAGGAAGCAAAGGCTGCCCCCTCACCCCAGAATGAAAATATTTTTGCACAATCCTCTCAAAAGGCCAATCAGCAGCTTGGTGGGAAAAAGAAGAAAGGAAAAAAAGGTGAGGGAAACCAAAACAAGAAAAAACCTACAAACAATGCTAATGGGGGAAAAAAAGAAAAGAAGAAGGTGAAATTCCCATGTAAGTTGTGCCATGAAGATCACCTGACCCATCAATGTACCCTTATGGAACAAGCTAAAAAGCTGTTAAAAGGCCAACAACCGGCTGTCCTGAAGGATTCTTTTCCCCAAGGACAGAATTCTGCTTCAGCTTCAAATGTAGTAGGGGGCACCCTAAATGCTCCTGACCCTAATTATATCAACATGGTTCAATCCTAGAATTTAATCCAGACTAGGAACAAGAAATATAAAACAAAGGCTTAAGAGAAGGGTAAGTTGATAGGTGAAACTTCCAACCCTCTCACGATTGAGAAACCTGCCGAACCTATATCCAAGATATCGAAAGGTGTCTTCAAGAAAACCTTGCACAATCCCAATGCTAGGCTTGCAGCAAACTAATCCGTAGTTGAAGATTTATCCCAGATTCCTTGTGCGATGTCGGCTTTAGAGGTGTTACAGAGTTGTCCCCCCCAACGAGATGCATTCTTAATAGCCTTAAGCACTATGGAGACATCGAGCCTCATGGTGAAGTTTAATTTGTCCGATGTCAAAATTCGCCTACCATATCATGTAGCCTTATCGATAGATGTCATCCATGGAAGAAAAACCATTGGAAAGGCAGTTGTCGATGAGGGTGCTTCTACATGTGTCATGTACCTATCTTGCTAGAAAGCTCTTGGATCTCCAGAGCTGGCTCCATTAAACACCCTACTTACTTCTTTCGACGGAAGGTCATTTAGTTCACATGGTATCCTACCGGATTTCTAAATTAAGTTGGTAGGGAAAGAAGTGTCTGTTGAGTTATAGGTGATTGATGCACCTTTGGATTATAACTTGCTCTTGGGGAGAAGTTGGACTTACACCATGTCAGCTATTCAATCGACCATATTTTGGGTAGTAGTGTTTCCACACGAAGGGAAGTTGGTTACTGTAGACCAACTCAGTTTTAATCAAAAAGTCCGCATGGAAACTAACGATTCCACAGTACCATTGGTTGATCAGGTTAAACCTACTTTAAAGAGATTAGGGGATGGAATGTATGCATCATTGATGGGCACATTCGATATTCCAACTCCAATTAATTATATAGGTTCTACCAGTGTAGGGAAGTCTATAGCAACGGTTGTTGATAGAACAGATCCTTGGGTTCTTCCTTACCACCATGAACCTGAAGTGATCTTATCGGCAGCGGAAGTAGCTTATCAAGCTATCATTCATACCACTGTTGATCCCATTCCGATCCCTCTCACAGTCTTTGAGGAGCCGAAAGAAGCTTATCTGCTTGCTTGGGCAGTGACTCTTTGCATTCTAGATACTGCTTAGATATGGTTTTACTTTATGATGAAGCCATTCTGGAAGCCATGTGTAGATGAGATAACATCTGTAAATATCTTCACCATCAATCCTATTTTCTTCCAGAGTTAAGCAGGATTGATAACCAAGAGTTCCATATGTGACTGGCAGGTGATGTTGATACACCTATTAATCCCTTACCAAGGGAAGGAATATTTCTTGAGTTGAATATGGAAAAAATTTCCACTACCATCCCTATCAACATCTTTGCAAACCTAAACATTGTGGAAAATGTACACATCGGCACAAACTGCTCTCTAGAAAAGATTGCGATCTATACAGCCTTGTTTAAGGAATTTCGTGACGTATTTTCCTGTTCATATGAGGAGATTCTAGGAATAGATCCATCAATAGTCGAGCATGAAATCCAAACTTACCCTGATGCTAGACCCATTCGACAAAATTTGAGACCTGTCAATCCGTGTAAAGCGGAAGCTGTTAAAGTTGAGGTTGAGAAACTGTTGAAAGTCAGTTTTATTTACTCGATAGCTTTGACAGAATGGGTATCCAAACCCGTCCATGTCGACAAAAAACAAGGGACTATACGTGTTTGTATCGACTTTCAGGATATAAACAAAGCCTATCTTAAGGATAACAACCCCACACCATTCATAGATCAGATCATTGATTCCTGTGCGGGGAGTGAAGCCTTTTTGTTTATGCGATGGTTTCTCCAGGTATAATCAAATCCAAATTAAACCGGAAGACCAACATAAAACAACTTTCATCTGTCCTTGGGGTACCTTTGCATACAAGAAAATTCCCTTTGGATTGAAAAATGCAGGGGCTACCTTTCAGTGGGCAATTAATTTTTCCTTTCACAACATTAAATTCATTGTCAAACCCTACCTTGATGATCTGCCATCAAATTCTCGTAAGAGGATTGATCACCTAGATCACTTGCGTTTGATTTTTGAATGATGTAGATACTACAAAATTCACTTGAATCCCCACAAGTGTGTTTTCTGTGTCGAGTCAGGGAGACTGCTCGAGTTCATTGTTTCCAACAAAGGCATTCAGGTGGATCCTTTGAAAGTTGAGGCCATCATAAATTTGCCTCCTCTTCATTCTATCAGGCAGATTCAAAGCCTACAAGGGAATTCCAACTTCCTTTGATGTTTTATTGTAAATTATGCCAAGATTACTAAAGGTTCCGTGTGCTTGTTGAAGCAGGACACCCCATTTGTATGGGATGAAATTGCACAACTTGCATTTGAGGCATTAAAAAAGCTTTGTTGTCGGCACCATTATTGTGCCCACCAGATGACTCTCATGATTTTATATTGTATTTGGCCACATCTGAGTTGACCATAGGGGTAGTACTAGTCTAGGAGGACGATAATCTCCAAGAGAATATCGTCTACTATCTCAGGCGTGCTTTAGCTGGCCCTAAACTTAGGTATTCCCACGTCGAGAAGTTGGCCTTGGAAGTTGTGTATGCTGTTTATAGGTTGCATCACTATATATTACTGAGGACCAAGACTGTAGTGGTAGATGTTAATCCCTTCCAATATGTTTTGTCCCAATAGACAGTTGGAGGAAAATTCAATAAATGGATAGTCATTCTTTAGGAGTTTGACTTAAATTTCCAATATGCCAAATACAAGAAATCCTTAGCTTTTGTTGAGCTCATTGCAGAATTTTTGGTAGAAGAAGATGTATTCATTGGAGAAGACTCATTCCTAGATGAGCATATCTTTTTGATCTCCACCTCTGACCCTTGGTACAGATATATACTTGTCTATCTCTAGACTTTGAAGTTCCCTGTATCCTTCTCACAAGAAGAACGGCGCAAACTATGCATACATGCCAAAAACTACCTCATTATTGGAGATACCTTATATCATAGGGGGGTAGATTCTATTTTGTGTCGATGTATTACCCACGAAGAAGCAGATTCTGTCCTAAATTGTGCCCATAGTGGAGCGTGTGGGGGTCATTTATCTGAGTTAGCAATGACCCAGAAGATATTATGTGCCGGTTATTTCTAGCCCATGAACTTTAAAGATTGTGTGGAAGCCATGAAGCGCTATCATCCTTGTCAGCTTTACTCCAGAAATATGTGGTCGCATCCTGCTCCATTATTTCCCGTCATCTTAGTGGGCCCCTTAACGAAGTGGGGGATAGATTACGTGACGTTCAACCTAGTATCGACTGGGGGGTACAAACATATCTTTGTCACTGTAAATTATTTCACGAAGTGGGGAGAGGCAATGCCCACCTATAAAGCTGATGGGAAAACAACAACTTTTTTCATTTTTAACCAAATTATCGCACGTTTCAATATCCCTAAAGAGATTTTCACTGACCATGGCAGTCACTTCAAAAATAGTATGATGACAAAATTGACACTATGTTAGGGTTTAGACAAGAGCATTCATCTTCTTTCTACCCTCAAGCGAATGGTCAAGTCAAGGTTGTAAATAAAACCTTGAAGACTCTTCTCAAGCACACTATTAATGCAGCCGGTTCCAATTGGCACATCATGCTTTATCTTGCACTTTGGGCATATCGAACGAAAGTGAAAAATGCTACAGGGTTCTCTCCTTTCCAACTCGTTCATGGAGTGGAAGCAGTCACCCTGGTTGAAGCGAAATCCCGTTCTTAAAGATTTCTATTCATGTGTTACTTGATACGACTGAGTTGGAAGAACATTTGTTACATTTAGAACATTTAGATGAGAAACGTAAATATGCACTGATAGCAAATGAAGCTCGTAAAAATAGGGTAAAAAATCAATACGATAAATCAATCAAACCTCGGATTTTTTCTGAAGGGGACCATGTCTTGCTCTCGGATCGGGACAAAGAATCCCTGGGGGCAGGAAAATTCAGGTCTATGTGGTTAGGACCTTATGTTGTGTCAAAAGTGATTAATAAAGGTGCATATGAATTAGTAGATTTCGAGGGGAATACGCTTGCTTAGCTTAGAAATGGGCTCTACTTGAAAAATTACTATGCTTAGGCTTAGCGCTTTTTCCTGTATTTTTATTGTATGCATTTTATGTACAATAGTTCGTCGGTTTGTGTTCTTATACCATATATTGGTTGTTACAGTTGTCTTCTGAGTGGTTCCTAGGTTTCGCAAATGGTGCTAATCGCCACACTTGTAACCTGTCTTCAACTGCATGGGTCATCTACTCACCCTTAGGACAGCTAGTTGCCTTTGGAGGTGCTTTCCTAGGTCTTTCTACCAATAATGTTGCTGAATACAGGGCTGTCATTGAGCTTTTATGGGATGCTTTGTCACGTGGTATCACCGAGCTGGAAGTCAGACTTGACTCTCAACTGGTGGTTTCCCAGCTCAATCAAGCTTATCAGGTGTACAACCCTATTTTACTACGTCAGTTTATGCAAGTTAGGTTATTGGAAATAAATTTTAAGTTTATTACATTCAATCATATTCCAAGAAATCAAAATTCATTAACTGATGCGTATGCTAATTATATCTTGGATTGGCACTTAACACATTTTGCATCAAAATATACAACAGATACATTACAAAACACATGTAAATAAAACCAACGATATATATATATATATATATATCCATATAGATAGGTCGAGTTTCTGATCATCAGATCTAGTCATAACTATATAATATACAAACATTATAAAAAAAATGGATCGAAGTCCATAAAATGCTCCTAGGTCTAAGCTTGACTACCCTGGTCATCATGTCCACCCTGGTCATCTAGACCACCCTGGTCCCTTTGATCATCCTGATCACCCTTCTCTTGAGCTTCTTCAACTTCCTCAACTGCAGTAGCCTCAACGGTGTCGATGTACACAAGTACTGCTCTAGCTACCGACCTCATAAGGCGTATCCAGACAAGTGGTATACCTACCACTAGCTCCTGCATAACGGCAGGGATATGCTCAATACATAAAGTAGGCACTCTTTGGGTAATCCTGTCCAGCTTTCCCTCAAGAACCCTAATCAAACCATGGTCTTCTCCCGCCACAGGATGCACATACATACGTGGATGCCGAGTAGGGAAGACTGGTCCAATATCTGCATTTTAACATTTAGAAGGATTAAAAACTCTTATACATATGTATATATCTTTATGGCTAAAATTCATAAAAATTTAAACACTTGAAAACAAAAATACCCGATGCTCCCCATGCTCCTCCAGGAGGAAGGACAAGGTCGATGTCACCTCAAAAATCTATGCCAGCATATGGAAACTATTCCAGTGTTGGTAGCTTTTGCTCCCACCATAAGTAGAAGTTGTCATCGTATACACTCTGAACCAATCCATCGCTTCCCTGGCAGAGGAAGATTTCTCCCCACCTACTTAGTCTAGGCTAACTGGTAGTGGTACTGCAGGACTCAAACATGGAACCCTCTCAAAGAAAAAAACCACCAATATGCTAGAATAACCAAAGTTTTACATTGGCCTATTTTACATTCAGAGAGCTTCTTCCTCATTATCGGGATTACTCTCGAAGACTAGTCATATAGAGCTCCCTGTAGACATTCCACCACAAGTCTCATTTGGTTTCAAGTTGCAAGGTGAAGTGATGATGACCCTGCAACCCTCACTATAGTACTTTCCAACACCTGTAATGGCAAGGTATGAATATGAACAATAGGGATGTAGCTACCCCTCTTTTGAGTACCAAGCACAGAGTATGTATCTATGTAATTTTGCACACTTAGAAGGTCACCGCCTCTATCAGTACCTTCCAAGTTAACCGGAGCTCCCTGTTGTGACAAACCAGAGATAAAATAGACATGTTCCAAGGTAATATCTAGAAACTCACCTTGTAGGTCAAACATACAAACATATGATCCCAATAGTTTATCATAAACTCTAGTAGATGGACATTGGATCGCATAGGTGAGGTACAAAAGAATTTAAGCAATCCACTTTGCCATAAAGTATTTACCGTGGGGGAATCCCGTAGAGCTTCTTGGTCAATTTATTCATGCTGTCTCTCCCTCCACTCAAGCCCCATGTTTCAATTTGACAATAAGCCATTTATCAAACATTAAATTCATAGAAAAATATTGTTTTTTGTCCTTACATAGCTTTTTCCTACTTCGCGTAGTGTATGCGATTGTCCTTTGGACAAGTCACGTATTGTACGTGACTTGCTTTCGAGCAACCCGCATACAGAATGCGTGTACGCGACTGTTGATATACCATACTCACGCACACAGTGTGGCTGCTTTGAGGATGATGGAAAATGTCAAATTTTAGCCGAAAATTGAAATTTGATTGGATCAAATGAAAGAGCATGGAGTGTAGTTTTACCTGGCACTTGCGGTTTTGAGAATTGTCCACCGAGTTGTCCACAACGAGCAATCAAAGGCAGAGGTAAAACTTGTCTATTTTGGGTAAAATGTCAAATGGTGAGTTTTTGATTTCTATTTTGAACTATTTATAGAAATATTATTTCAAAAGTGGGGTTTTAACTATAGTTCATATTTTTTATAAAAATCAAACTAATACCATGTCTTTTTCTTCAATGTGACAGGTCTCAGGTCATTTGAAGTTGTTTTTCACTCATATAGGATAGGATTTCGGTCATTCACATGCAGTTTTGCATTCACATCTAATCCATCTTAACCCTAGAATTACCACTTTGACCATGGACTATGGTATTTTAACCATTAGTACCTTGTTTATGCCATTGTTCTTATGTGGATAGGACTTTCCTCACATGAGTATCCTCGATTAGAGCCCACTATTGTCTTTTGATACTCATGCTGCATCTGTCATAGGTTCATGGGAGTCTCCTTAGCTATTTTTCACGCCAAATTGAGCCTCATTTTGGTCTCTTTTTACAATTTATCATTTTATAAGACTCTCCACCCTTATAGAGTTTCTTTAGGCCTAGGTCTAAGTCCTCAAAATAGACTTGACTACTGAGTAAAGTTGTCCATTCAAGCTCATTAAGAATATGTGAATGGGAATCCACATTGGTGGTAGGTTATCTCTTTCTCGGACCATGTGGAATAATACGAGAAAGGATCACTCTCTTTTCAGCGGAATTGAGAAGAGTATTCTCAGGTATAGGTTTATCACTTTTCTGGACCTGAGGGACTAAATTTACGGAAAAGGAACACCTAGTATGAGCTCAATTTTCTCTTTTTCATGCTTTGGACCTAAACATGAAAAAGATTCAGAGTGCACTTTATGTCTTTGTCATGCTCGTTAAATACCAAGAACAAAACATCGAGTTTATTGTTATAAGCCCCATTCCTCATACTCAAATGGATATTTCTGAGTGATCTTGCTTTCCTTCACACTCATAAAACTCAAGCTATATGCTACTCTCAAAGGAGTGTTGGGTAGGTGGTAATTTAACCTTTTTTGGACCTCCCTGACTAAGTATGAAAAAGGTTCACCTTTTCTTCTTCAGAAGTTAAGATATTTCATCTGTGGTATGTTTTACACATTTTTGGCCTTAGGAGACTAAATTGGATGAAAAAGGACCCCCCTCTAGAGTCTTCTTCGGAGTTTTCAGAATCTCCAAATTTGAAACCACCAAGTGAGCATGTACTAGTTCGAGCTCATAAAATCCACAAATCAGTGACACTATCAAGCATTATTCCCTTTTCTCTTCAATCTTGTCAAAAGATGAAGATAGACTTGAGTTGACTTTCCTGGACTCGTTAAAATTTAACAGAAAGATAAGGAAGAAGTTTTCTTTTGATTCTCAGTCGGTGGGAACATGTCATCCTTGAACATAGCATTCTCTGTATTTTATGATACTTATGTCTCAGTGTTCACTTTCAGTTCAGCTATCACTTCAAGTTTCTTACTCCTCCACTTGTTCGTTACACCTGGGGAATCTGATCATGTCTCATGCATGTCAAATAAGTCTAGTTGTATTATCTGTAAAGTTAAAAGTTTCCTTGGGTCATCTCTGTGTCATGCTCACTATTCAAGGATTTATCCTTGAATCTGATTTTTATCTTGATTCCATAATTATTCTATCTAATATTACTTGTGTCTACCATCCTTTATCCAGTTCCTAGTCACTCTTGTGATCCATTGGAGGATCTATTCCCTTCCTTATCACAATTTGTTTTCTCATAAGCACTTCTTGACAACGAAGACCTAGAGTTTTGATGATCGTACCTCAGAATTCACTTTCATTATTGGTGAGTTCCTTTGCTTTAGTTGTCAAATATAACCTATTAGTTGACAATCTATCAAATCCTCTCCATGTTTGACTTCAACAACATCTATTCACATGGCATAGATTGTACTGGTTCTTTTGGATTTTTGACGAAGACCTTAGTTTCATATCTATGATCTAAGTTGCGCAAGACTATGTTGTGTTCACTTAAACAGTTTCCAGATCTTTGAAGATTCATCATTATTGTATATTGTGGCTTTGATCCACCTTTGTAATATACGTGGTCTTGAACCAGTATCATATGATGTACTCAAATATTGTAAAGGATCTAGTGCTCTAGTATATTGAACATGGCATCCTCAGATATGACTTTGTATATGACATTACTATGTATTTGTTTCAGGTACTTCCTCTGCTCCATTGGACTTTTGAGTTCTCCAAGATAATGATTATTATGTATTTTGGCCATCGCTTCCCTATGACCTCACACATTAGGGGGCATTTGTTATCAACCCAAATGGCACTTCTCTGTTCGAGTGCCGATATTCTTTATGTTGGTACACAAAAGGACATATTAGGATTGAAGTTTTCCAAAACACTATAGATGGGCATGAATTGGGATGCATTTACCCTTAAACCAACTTGCTATATAATTTTTCTAAGTGTTGAGTTGTGTATGCGACTATCTCCATTGTAACTCGCGTATTGCACGCGACTATCTGCATTGCAACCTACATATATTAGCGTACGTGGGTTTCCTTTGAGCAACTCACGTGTCATATGTGGGTTGCCTATACCAATAGTCACATACACCTTAGTTTGACCTTAAAAATATAAAATGTGATTAATTGAGATTAGTTGGGCCCTAATCCTTAAGTATCCCAACTATTTCAACCACCCCAACCTTCGAAATCACTCTATTTCCCAAAGTCTAAATAGAAGCCTTGGGGAGGGTATTAATCAATCAATATTCGAGAGCAAGGTTATGCTGGTGGTATATCTTTAGAAATCTTGGAGCAGTAGAACTCAGAGTCCTTTGGTTGCAGAGGAGTCCTTGTCTCAGAAGCTAGGTTGTACTCTTATCTCATTCACTGATTGTTAATAAAGAAAATTCTTCTTCCAACATTGTGTTGAATCTATTTCATGTATTATGGTTAATTAATGTATTTGATTATATATTTAAATACATAGTTTATCTAACATCTTATATATACATGCATGAGATATTACTTGGAGAATTTGCTCTTTACATGTGAAAGAGGTGCATCACTGAAAGCTTTGGAGAGAAGAAGAGCGGGAGAAGATCAATCTTGGATTAACCGTCGATAATTGGGTAAGTCAATAATTTCTTCCTATTGCATTTCCTTTCTTTGGTAAAGCTGATTGTCTGCAAGGTTAGTAGTAAGATGGTAACCCCAGACCCTAGGTTACAAGGGTGCTTAATCCTGAACAACAGTATCCTCAAACCAAAACACATGAGATTATAATAATATATTTGGCCTCTAAGTGGGGTTAACAAGTTTTAGAGAAAAAAGTATGTGTTGTTAAGGAATAAACACCCTTATAATTGAGGGTCTGGGGTTACCAACGTACTTCTAAAACTTGCAGGCAATCATATTTAAAGTATAGAAAGGAAATAGGAAGATATGGTGGACTCGCCCGATTAACGATGGTTGATCCAAGCTTTGTCTTCTCCTGCTCTGCTCCTCTCCAAAGCTTTAAGGGATGCACCTCCTTCACATGCAAAGAGACAATTCTCCAAGTAAAATCTTATGCATGTATATATGAAAAGTTAGATGAACAATATATAGAGTGCTTAATAAAAAATATTCATCAAACAATGATACATGAAAGAGACTCAACACAAAGTTGGAAGAAGAATTCTCTTTATTAACAATAGTGAATGAGATAAGTGTACAACCCAATGCCTAAAACAAGGACTCCTCTGCAAGCAAAGGATTCTGAGTTCTGCTTCTCCAAATACTTTTGAAGATATACCACCAGCATAACTTTACTCTCCAAGATTGATTGATTAATGCCCTCCCCAAGGCCTCTATTTATACTTTAGGAAATAGAACAGTTTCAAAGGTTGAGGAGGTTGAGATAGTTGAGATAGTTAATGATTAGGGCTCAAGAAATCTCCATTAATCGTGTTTTATTATTTTTAATGTCAAATGGATGTGTACGCGAGTATTGATACTGGCAACCCGCGTATGACATGCGAGTTGCTATAAGGGAAACCCATGTATAGATCTGTATGCGAGTTACAATGAAGATAATCGCGTATAGTATGTGGGATGTTGTGGAGATAGTCACGTATGTACACAAGTTGCTGTGGAGATAGTCGTGTACGACATTCAACATATGAAAAGGTAAAATGGCAAGCTGGTTGGATAGTGAATGCATCTCATGTCATGCCCATTTATATTGTTTAGGCAACCTTCAATCCATAAGTGTCCTTTTGTGTGCCAACATATGAAGTGTCGACACTCGGACAGAGAAGTGCCATTTGGGTTGATAATAGATGCCCCCTAATGTGTGAGGTTAGAGGGAAGCGATGGCCGAAGTACATTATAATCATTATCTTTGGAGAACTCAAAAATCCAATGGAGCGGAGGTAGTACCTAAAACAAATACATAATAATGTCATATACAAAGTCATATCTGAGGATGCTATGTTCAATATACTAGAACACTAGATCCTTTACAATGTTTTAGTACATCATTTAATACAGGTACAAGACCACATATATTACAAAGGTGGATCGAAGCCACAATATACAATAATGATGAGTCTTCAAAGATCTAGAAGCTGTGTAAATGGATCAAACATAATCTTATGCAACTTAGTCCATAGATAGAGAACTAAGGTCTTCATAAACAATCCCAAAGAACCAGTACAATCCAATCCATGTGAATAAATGTAGGTTGAAGTCAAACATGGAGTGGATTCAACAGATTGTCAATCGGTAGGTGATAATTGACAACTGAAGCAAAGGAATTCACCAATAATGAAAGTGAATCCTGAGGCACGATCATCAAAACTATAGGTCTTTGTCATCAGGAACTGCTGATGCGGAGCCATACTGTGATAAGGAAGGCAATAGATTCTCCAATGGATCACAAGAGTGACTAGGAACTGGGTAAAGGAAGGGAGACACAAGTGATAACAGATACGACAATGATGGGATCAGGATATAGGTCAAACATTGAGTTAATTCCTTAAACAATGAGCACAACACAGAGATGACCCAAGGCAGATTTTAACTTTATAGATAGAAAAACCAGACTTATCTATCATGTAGGAGACATGATTAGATTCCCCAGGTAGAACTGATAAGAGGAGGAGTAATAAACTCAAATTAATAGCTAAACTGAAAGTGAACACTGAGACATGGGTATTGAAAAAAATAGAGAGTGCTATGTTCAAGGATGACATGCTGCCACTAACTAAAAACCAAGAGAAAACTTCTTCCTTACCTTCCCTGTTAAATTTTAATGAGTCCAGGAAAGTCAACTCGGATCTCTCTTCATTTTTTAACAAGCTTGAAGAGAAGAGAGAATAATGCTTGATAGTGTCACTAATTCGTGGATTTAATGAGCTCGAACTAGTACATGCTCAATTGGTGTTTTCACATTTAGAGAGTCCGAAAACTCCAAAGAAGACTCCAAGGAGATCCTTTTTCATCCAATTTACTCTCTTGAGGCCGAAAAAGTATAAAACATGCCACAAAAGAACTCTCTTAACTTCTGTAGAAAAAAGGTGAACCTTTTTCATACTTAGCCAGGGAGGTCTGAAAAAGGTTAAATTGCCACCTACCCAATGCTCCTTCGAGAGCAGCATATAGCTTGAGTTTTACGAGTGTGAAGGAAAGCAATATCACTTGGAAAGATCGATTTGAGTACGAGAAATGGGGCCTAAAACAATAAACTCGATGCCTTGTTTTTTAGTGTTTAACGAGCATGACAAAGACATAAAGTACACTCTGAATATTTTTCATGTTTTAGGTCCAAATCACAAAAAAGGGAAAACTAAGCTCATACCGGGTGTTCCTTTTCCATAAATTTAGTCCCTCAGGTCTGGAAAAGTGATAAACCTATGCCTGAGAATACTCTTCTCAATTTTGTATAAAAGAGAGTGATCACTTCTTGTATTATTTCGCATGGTTCGAGAAAGAGATAAACTACCACCAATGTGGATGCCCATTCACATATTATTAATGAGCTTGAATGGACAAGTTAACTTGGCAGTCAATTCTGCGTTTAGGAGTCAGACCTGGGCCTAAAGAAACTCCATAAAGGTGGGGAGTCCTATAAAGGGATAGCTTGTAAAAAGAGACCAAAATGAGGCTTCATTTGGCGTGAAAATTAGCTATGAGGATTCCCCTATACCTAAGACAGTTGCAGCATGAGTATCGAAAGACAACGTTGGTTCTAAATGAGGATACTCATGAGAGGAAAGCCCTATCCATGGAAGAACAATGGTAAAGACAAGGAGCTAGTGGTTTAAAATACCATAGTCCATGGTTAAAATGTTGATTGCTAAGTTTAAGATGGAGTAAGTATAGATGCAAAATGCATGTGAAACGACAAAAAACCACCCTATATGAGCAAAAAACACCTTAAAACCATGATAAACACCTTAAAAAGAGATATGGTATTAGTTTAGTGAATTATGAACTATAGGAAAAAACCCACTTGAGAAATTTTATTTCTATAAATAGTTCAAAAACATAAATAAAACTCACCATTTGGAATTTTAGCCATAAAACACAAGTTTTCACCTCTACCTTCAGTTGATCGATGTGGACAATTCGGTGGAACAAATCCAATTCTGCAAGTGTCAGGTAAGACTACACCCCAAGCTCTTCAATTTGATCCTAGCAAATTTCAAAATTGAGTCCAAATTTTATATTTTTGAGCTCCCTTAAGCAAGGAACGCTGTGTACGCGGGTTCGCTATATTAAACTTGCATACACGTGTTTTGTATGCATGTTTCCCTGAAGGACATTCATGTACAGTAAGTGACATGCCTAACTAGGCAATCGCATACGCTGCGTGAGGGGAAAAAGTAGTGGTTTGGGTCAAAATTTTGAATTTTTCCATGAAACTAAAGGTTTGCAATGTTTGTTTTACTAGGTTTGAAGATGGTGCTTGAGTGGAGGGAGCGTGAGCATGAGGATATGGACCAAGAATCACTCCAAAGTGCTGCCATTGTGAATTTTTTGCGATCAAGTGGGTTGTTTAAATTCTTTTGCACATCACCTATGCGGTCCAATGTTTGCCTGCTAGAGTTCATGATAAAATACTGGGATCATGATTTAGTCATGTTCGACCTTCAAGGTGAATCCTTGGAGATTACTTCAGAGGATATATATTTCATTTTCGGTCTGTCACAACGAGGAGCTCCAGTCAATTTGGAGGGCACCGATAGAGGTGGTGACCCTCTGAGTGTCCAAAACTACATTGATATATACTGCGCACCAGGTACCCAAAAGAGAGGGAGTTGCATCCCTATTGTACACATACATGACCTTTCTCTACAGGTATTGACAAGTACCATAGTGAGGCTTGCAGGATCATCTTCTCTTCATCTCGCTACATGGAACCAGATGAGGTTGGCAGTGGATTGCATGCAGGGGGCCTTGTATGATTGGTGCTTGGGAGTTATCTCGATTTTGAGAAAACAACTCTTGGATTGCAAGTGAGGAAGGAGGAAGAACTTTGGATATTCTAGCATACTAGTTGCCTTATTCTTCAAGAGAGCACCAAGATTGAGCCCTGGAGTACCCCTACCAGTTCGTTCTCCTCGTCAGCCTAGGCTGAGTAGATGGGGAGATATCTTCCTTCGCCAGGGAGGAGGTGGCTTAATGCAGAGTGTATATGATGACAGCTTCTACTTTTGGTGGGAGCGGCAGTTTCCAGTACTGGAGCAATTTCCATATGTTGGGATGTATTTCTGTGGTGATCCAGACCATGTCCTCCCTCCAGGAGGAGCATGGGGAGAGCTAGGTAATTTTTATTTTCAAGTTTTTAAAATTTTTATGAATTCTAAATATATAGATATATACATATGTATAAGAGTTCTAATCCTATAAACATGTCAAAATGTAGATATTGGACCAGTCCGCCCTAAAGGGCTTCCACGCATGTATGTGCGTCTTGTCTTAGGCGAAGACCAGGGGATAATTAGGGTCCTATAGGGGAATCTAGCTAGGCTTACCCAGAGAGTACCCACCTTGCGGATAGAGAACATCCCAACCATCATGGAGGAGTTTGTGGTTGGAGTTCCACCTGTCTGGATACGCCTTTTGAGGCGGGTATCCAGAGCAGTTTTAGTATGTATAGATGCTGTTGAGGCTGCTGAAGCTGAAGAGGCTGAAGAAGCCATAGTATAGGGAGACAGGGGGGACCAGGGTGGTCCTTCTTAGATCTAGGGAATT
>LPNX011037763.1:0-36104 GCA_001517045.1 Pseudotsuga menziesii | reverse complement strand
ATATATATTTTGTGAGCTATTTACAAATGTTTCTTATGTGTATGCTGTATATTTTTATAAAAAATGTGTTAAATGCCAATCCAAGATGTATTAGTGTATGCATCAGTTAATGAGTTCTGATTTCTTGGAATATGATTGAATGTAATGAATTCAAAATTTCTTTCCAATAACCTAACTTGCATAAACTGGTTCAATAGAATAGAGTTCTACACCTGATAAGCTCGATTGAGCTGGGAAACCACTAGTTGAGAGTCTAGTCAGACTTCCAGCTGAGTGATACCACGTGACAAAGCATCCCATAGAAGCTCAATTATAGTCCTATACTCAGCGACATTATTAGAAGCAAGACCTAAGCAAGCGCCTCCTGAGGCAACTAACTGTCCCGAGGGAGAATATATGACCCATGCCGTTGAAGCTAGATTACAAGTGTGGTGACTGGCACCATCAGTGAAACCTATGAACCTCTTGGAAGACATCTGAAATAAGCAACAGATGATATAAAAAACACAAACCGATGACCTAGTGTACATAAAAATACATACAATAAAATACAAGAAAAAGTGCTAACCTTAAGCATAGTACTTTTTCAGGTAGAGCCCATTTCTAAGCTTAGGCATCTTATTCCCATAAAAATCAATTAACTCATATGCACCCTTCTTTAAGACCTTCGACATGACATAAGGCCCTAACCACATGGCCTTGAATTTTCCTACCCCCAAGGGTTCTTTATCTTGGTCCCAGAGCAAAAGAAGTTCCCCCTCAGAGAAAATTTGAGGCTTGACTGACTTATCATATTGGCTTTTGAGCCTATTTTTGTGATCTTGATTTGATGTGAGCGCATCTCTACGTTGCTCATCAAGATGTTCTAAGTGTATTAGACGTTCTTCAACCTTTGTCGTATCGGGTAACACATGATAGCTATTTTCAAAGACATGATTTCACATTCAACCGGGGTAAAGATTCCACTCCATGAACAAGTTGGAAGGGAGAGAAACCCATAGTAGTTTTTACATTAGTTTGGTACACCCAAAGTGCGAGGTATAGCATGATATGCCAGTTAGAATGAGCTGCATTAATAGTACATTTGAGGATAGTCTTCAAATTTTTATTAACAACCTCAACCTGACCGTTCTCTTGAGGATAGTATGACGATGAATGTTCTTATCTGAATCCAAGCATAGTGGTCAGTTCCATCATCATGCTATTTTGAAAATTACTACCATGGTCAATGACAATCACCTTGGGTATACCAAACCGTTCTATAATTTGATTGAACATGAAGAAAGCTGCTATTTCTGCATTGACTTTAAAGGCTGGCATTGCCTCTGCCCATTTCATAAAATAGTCCACAGAAACAATGATATATTTGTGCCCCCCGGCTGAGGCTGGGTTACACGTCATGTAATCAATCCCCCACTTCATGAAGGGGCCCACCGAGACAACGGGAAATAACAAAGTGGGATGCGATTGCAATTTTCTGGTGTAAAGCTAACATGAATGATAGCGCTTCACGGCTTCCACACAATCCTTAAAGATTGTGGGCTAGAAATAACCGAGACGTAGTATCTTCTGGGCCATTTCTAACCCAAATAAATGACCCTCATATGCTCCACTATGGGAATGATTTAGGACAATCTCTGCTTCCTCATGGGTAAGACATTGACGCAAAATGGAATCTACTCCTCTACGATATAAAGTATCTCCTATGATGAGGTAGTTCTTAGCATGAAGGCGTAATTTATGTTGTTCCTCCCGCGAGGAAGCTACAGGATACTTCAAATTCTAGAGATATATAAGTATATCTTCGTACCAGGGGTCAGAGATGGATATCAAGAAGATATGCTCATCTGGGAATGATTCTTCTTCAATGACTACATCTTCTTCCGTTGCAAATTTTGCTATAAGCTCAACAAAAACTAAGTATTTTTTAGACTTAGAAGATTGGAAATCCAAGTCAAACTCTTGGAGAATGACTATCCATTTGTTGAATTTGCCTCCAACAATCCATCGAGACAAAACATATTGAAAAGGATTAACATCTGCCACTACTGTTATAGCCCTTAGTAAGATGTAGTGATGTAATCTCTGAACAACATAGATAGCTGCTAAGGCCAATTTCTTGATGTGGGAGTACCTGAGTTTAGGTTCGGATAAAGCATGGCTAATATAGTAAATGACATGCTCCTGGAGCTTATCATCTTCCTAGACCAGGACTACCCTATTGGTCGACTCAGAAACGACCAAATACAATATAAAAACCCTAGAGTAATTTGGTGGACGCAGTAAAGGTGCCGACAACAAAGATATTTTCAATGCCTCGAAAACGAGTTGTGCAGTTTCATCCCATACAAATGGGGTGTCCTGTTTTAGCAGGTGCATGAAACCCTTGGTAATCTTGGCATAGTTTACAATGAAACGTCGGAGAAAATTGGAATTTTCATGTAGGCTCTAAAGTTGCTTAATAGAATGAGGAGGAGAAAGATTTACAATGGCATCTACTTTTAATGGATCCACCTGAATGCCTCTATTAGAGACAATGAATCCGAGCAGTCTCCACAAAACACACACTTGTGTGGATTCAAGTGGATCTTATAGTATCTGCATCGCTCAAATATCAACCTTAGGTGATCTGGATGGTCAATCCTCTTACAAGAATGTGCATGCAGATCATCAAGGTAAGGTTCAACAATGGCTTTGATATCATGGAAGGAAAAGTTCATTGCCCGTTGAAAGGTTTCCCCAACATTTTTCAAGCCAAAGGGCATTTTTTTGTATGCGAAGGTACCCCAAGGACAAATGAAAGCAGTTTTATGTTGGTCTTCTTGTTTTATTTGAATTTAATTGTATCCAGAGAAACCATCCATAAACGAGAAAACTTCACTTCACGCGCAAGCATCTATAATTTGATCTATAAATGGCATGAGCATACTCATTAGACTCCATGCAGCCTTTTCAAGTAAAATCGAGTTGGTCAACATTAACCAACTTCCCTTCATGTGGAAATACTACCACTTGAAATATGGCTAACACAATCGCAGACATGGAATAAGTCCAGCTTCTTCCTGAAAGAAAATTATAGTCCAAAGGTGCATCAATCACTTCCACCTCAATAGACACTACTTTCCCTGCTAGTGTAATTTCAAAATCTGGTAGGATACCATGCAGACAGAATGACCTTCCATCGAAAGTAGTAAGTAGAGGGCTTAATGGGACCAGCTCTAGGGATCCAATAGATTTCCAACATGACGAGGACATAACGCATGTAGAAGCACCCTCATCAACAACTGCCCTTCCAATGGTATTTACACCATGGATGAAATCTATTGATAAGGCTACATGGTAAGGTAGGTGAATTTTAACATCATACAAGTGAAATTTCGCCATGAGACTCGACGAGTCCATGCTGCCTAAGGCTACTAAGAGGGCATCCCACTGGGCGGGACAGCTCTATAACAGCTCTAAAGCTGACATTGCATAAGGGGTTTACGATAAGTCTTCAACCACAGAGTAGTTTGAAGCAGCCCTAGCATTAGGGTTATGCAAGGTCTTCTTAAAGACACCTTTTGGTATCTTAGGCATAGTTTCAGCAGGCTTCTCGATCGTGAGAGGGTTATAAGTTTCACCTATAGCCTTACCCTTCTCAGAAGTCTCTTTTTCATAGTTTTTATTCCTAATCTGTAGCAAAGTCGAAGATCGAAACATGTTGATATAATTGGGGTTAAGGGCATTTGAAGTCCCCCCTACTACATTAGAAGCTGAAGCTGAATTCTTCCCTTGGGGAAAAGGATCCTTCAGGACAGTCGGTTGTTGAGCTTTTAGCAGCCTCTGGGCTTATTCCATAAGGGGACAAAGGTGAGTGAAGTGATCATCATGGCATAAATTACACGGGAATTTCACCTTTTTCTTTTCTTTCTTGCCCCCATCAGCACTATTTGTGGGTTTCTGCTTGTTTTGATTTCCCTCCCCTTTATTTCCTCTCTTCTTCTTCCCACCGGGCTGCTGATTGCCCTTCTGAGAGGTCTGTGCAAAAATATTTGAATTTTGGGGTGAGGGGGTAGCCTTTGCTACCTCTACCATAGAATGTTTGATGAACAACTGATGGAGCTGTTTGGCCAAAGATTCTATAATGGGAGAGTTTACGGACCCAACCACATCATCGGCATGGGGTCCAGGCTTAGGTTTCTCTACATTGTGGGTAGACCTCGGTGCCTCGGGGATAATCTCATACAAGATCCCAGATTGCTAATAAATCAAATCCAATTGCTGGCCCCTGATAATGGCTTCTTCTTCATTCGTCACTCCTAAAGTGGATACGTACTTAGATATGTAAGTAAATAGGGATATAAGGAACCACTCTAGTAAAAAATTAGGAGGAATAGCGGCTTTAATAAGGCTCTTTCACCTCCTCCACTCTTGGATGTGATCCAATATGTGTGTAACCTTGTTCTGCTTGAAGGTAGATAACAAGTCTATTCCGAAGTCATATCGGACTGGAAGCTGAAAGTGGCTAAGGAATGCACTAGCCAAGTCCCAAAAACTACTGAACGCAACAGAAGGCAAATCAATGTACCATTTAGCTACAGTACTCATTAAGGTTCTTTGGAATAGCCTTAACCTAACTGAATCTTCATTCAGCGAATTAGAAGAACACCATAAATGACAAGTGGTGGCATGAGCCCCAGGATCTTCACCAACTTTGCCCTTGAATTTTGGGATGTCTGATGGCAATTTGGTGGAAACAGGTGGTCGCGAGGGGTCATGCCTCACTGGGTCGTTCATCAATTTAGATAAATCTAGCAATTTTAACGTTGCCAAGAATGGAAGCTTGGGTCTAACCGGAGCAATAAAAGTGTCAGTATGGGGATTAGAGGGACTTGACCCCAAATTCCCATATGTAAAGGTTGGGTTGCTCCCTGCCGCTGGTTGTGAAGTGGATGGATTACTTTGAAATGGATTCCATCTATAAGCCATGGGATTATGGGTGGGAGGTGTAGGATAAGAGGTTCGGGCCATCCCAGTGGAAACTGGCATTTGAATAAAGGGAGCAGGTATCCCTCCGCTAAACAACAAAAAGGGAGAGCTTGTGAACGGGGTCGAGACTAGAGTTTTAAGACCTTGCCCATAAGAGGTAGTGTTTCCAAACTGCACTCCTACATAAGAAGGTGATGGGCCTACGTATGGAGTGGATGGGGGAATATGCCCCCCATTCTAGGGAAATCTGAGGATCCTACCAGACAGATTTGGGAAGTGTGTGTGAAGGAGGAAGGAATGCTAGGTATACTAGGAATCCCAGTAACCATGCCACCAGAAGCACCTGCTAGGCTTGTGGGAACCGATGGTTGAACCACCCGACTTGCTGGAGTTAATGACATAGTAGGTATGCTATATCTAGGGGCACTTACCAGGGGAGGTAGTACCCCTTTAGCCAGAATGGTTGAGGTGAAAACAAAATAACTTTCTCCCGTAGAAGACATTATCCTACCCACAGGGACACCTAAAATATGTGAATCAAAAGGCCTAACCTAGATGATCATAGGATCGTTTAAGTCAGTCAAGGGTGTATTAAAATTCCTTGCAAACTTGTCAGCCTACAAGTCTTCTATCTCAACTGTATTAAAATCGGAGCAGTTAGCCCTAAGTGTTGGTTCACCTGGAACTTCACTTACTCCTATCGGTTCAAATGAACCATCCGTGTCCAATCTCCCCCTTTGAGGTGGAGGTGGAGGTTCCAATGTGATGAGAGGAGGAAGGTTTTGCAACCTTCATGACCTTCTTATAGGTTGTTCCTCTACGATTGTAAATTTGACAATTCAAACCCTAAGGTCGGATAAACATAGAAAAACCATAGAGCAATCACTACAAAAACTCCTAAAGTCTTAACAGTCAACAAGGGTAAAAGATATGCTTTCCCAAACAAAGCTGAAGAACAGTTACTTAGCGTCCTTGAAGAGGTTCTTAGGCACAAACGAAGGAATCACCCACCGCCCTCCTACACTTTCAACAAGGGTTACCTTCCAAGCCCATCCAAGGTGAACCAGAAATAGCCTTTCGGTTTACCTATGTATGAACCCTAGATTTCAAGAGACTAGAGGCTACCTTAACTATACCAATAGTTTGGGGGGACAGCCGCAAGCCTAAATCGTACACATGGGCAGGGTAGCTGAGTTCAAAACTCTGTCTAGGATAGAATCCCCAGATGCGTAAAAGTGCTGATCTATGTTTCAACAAGGAATCAGAGGGTTATCTCCTCAATCCAATGCCTCCACGTGGCCTCGTGCTTGACTCCCGTTTGAGAGGAGCTTCCCAGATACTATTGATAAAGAGAAGGATTTACTTATTGATAAGCCCACTATGTCTGAATTTTAAAACTTATGGGAATTTTACACTTCCTATCCCACAAGTCTAGCCTAAGCTAGTAGGTGTATGGCCCTAAAAAATAAAAATTACTAATAAATTTTAATTATTGCATTTATTTTAAGGGCTATTTTTACTCAGAAGGAAGTGGAGTGAAGGACTATGATGTTTTTGTCTCAATAAGAAATGTAAAACAAAGGTGTATATTTCCAAAGAAAATTACCACTACTAAAAAACAAGCTTCTTTTCTTCTTTTTGTAAATATAAATTGATGCAAATGCAACGATAAAGAGAACTCTAAGACTATATTTTTGTAGTTTATTGAGATTATATTTTAAAAACTGAAAATAAAACTACTTTATGCAAAATCAAATGCAAAAGCTTCTAAAATGTTTCCTTTTCACTTTTTAAAATGCTCAAAGACTACTATGCACCTAAATACACAAAAACTCGAGTGTGCTTGAATTAAACTAACTTTATAAAGTGAGAAAAGTGAAGTAAACAGAATAAAATACCAAGGATCAACCACCTAAGGAATACTTGGAACCCTAGCTTGGGTGAACACAATGAAATAAAATCACTGAGATCACACAAAGGTAAGTGGCAAACCAAATACTATCCGAAAATAGAAATGATACACAGTGCCTAGAACCCTCACTGATTCAGACAACAACACTTGAACCTATAACCCAAATAGGAAAATCCACTTCAAGTTGCTAATAGAAGACAATACAAACAATAAGAACTCAAGGGCTTCACAAGAAAGCATAAGGTGTGGCCAATAAGGTCATCAAACTGATAGTGTAATGCTTATAAGGAAGACCAACCAACAAGCAAAATTTATAAAGGGACAGGGACAAGCAAAACCCTAACCCAAAAATTTCAATACTCAATATTGTATGTGACTGTGTATAAGGGAAACCTATGTACTATACACGACTGTCCTAGAGAACAACCCATGTACGCAGGCCTCTGTACGCAACTATATGCAAGAGAAACCCACGCACAGGTATAAAATTTTCTAACAAAAGAGAAACTTTCAAGGTCTTCAAACACTACCCTAAGCATGAACCAAGACATGATACCACACATATAATCAAGGCAAAGACTGGGCAATGGTAAAAATAAATAACCCACAGCAGTATGGGCTCCCCAGTGGAGTCACCAGTTCTGTTGTTCAAGAATAAACACCCTTATAACCGAGGGTCGGGGGTTACCAACGTACTTCTAAAACTTGCAGGAAATCAACTTTAAAGTATAGAAAGGAAATAGGAAGATATGGTGGACTCACCTGATTAATGAAGGTTGATCCAAGCTTTGTCTTCTCCCGCTCTGCTCTTCTCCAAAGCTTTCAGGAATGCACCTACTTCACCTGCAAATAGACAATTCTCCAAGTACAATCTTATACATGTATATATGACAAGTTAGATGAACAATATATAGAGTGCTTAATCAAAAATATTCATTAAACAATGATACATGAAATAGACTCAACATAAAGTTGGAAGAAGAATTCTCTTTATTAACAATAGTGAATGAGATAAGTGTACAACCCAACACCCAAAACAAGGACTCCTTTGCAACCAAAGGATTTTGAGTTCTGCTGCTCCCAAGACTTCTGAAGATATACCACCAGCATAACTTTTCTCTCCAACATTGATTGATTAATTCCCTCCCCAAGGCCTCTATTTATACTTTAGGAAATAGAGTAGTTTCGAAGGTTGAGGAGGTTGAGACAGTTGAGATAGTTAATGATTAGGGCTTAACAAATCTCTATTAATCATGTTTTATTATTTTTAATGTTGAATGGATGTTTACGTGAGTATTGATACTAGCAACCCGCGTATGAAATGCGATTTACTATAAGGGAAACCTGCATACAGATCTGTACACAGGTTGCAATGAAGATACTTATCTACAGTACGCGGGATGCTACGGAGATAGTCACGTATGTACATGAGTTGCTGTGGAGATAGTCTTGTACGACATTCAACATATGAAAATGTAAAATGGCAAGATGGTTAGATAGTGAATGCATCTCATGTCATGCCCATCTATAGTGTTTAGGAAACCTTCAATCCATAAGTGTCCTTTTGTGTGCCAACATATGAAGTGTCGGCACTCGGACGGAGAAGTGCCAATAGGCCCTCAACATGGTTGAGGGAGGAACATAGGCCTTATTCACTAAAGGGAGATTTCATGCATTGAAGGAATAAGATAACACTTAAAACCCACACATATTTCTTCCCGAGAAGATCCTTCACCTTTGAGAGTGCATATTGGCTCCACTTCCTTGAAATTTCCTAGGGACAACAGTTTTGGAAAAGTGGTTTTGGTGTGAACGGGGCTGCGACAAAGTGGTTTGACGAAGTGGACAACTCCGAAGAAGTGGTTGAAATTTAAGAAAGTTAGGTGTTTCAACGAAGTCCAACCACAGAGTTGGTTAGGCGGTTAAAAAATTTTCCATTTACATTATTATGACTGGGTAGTGGGCGCATGGTAAAAGGGCTACAAAGAGCCTATAAATATGTAACATGATAGGATCTATGGGGTATCTAGTTTTGGGAATAAGAATTTACATGGTTTTTTCTACTTTGTGGAAAAAACTCTAATGTAGTGTTTTGTATGTGTCAAAGTGCAAGTTGTAAAGAGTGGCAATGATGAGATATGATATGCAGGTTGTGTGTGTAGATCAATTGTAAGGAGTTGAGGATAGAAATCTATTGGATGTGTGCATAGACATCAAGCATTTTGTTGATGCAACTCTTTAAATAATGAATGATTTTGTGGGTTTTTCTCGTCTTGGGTTTCCACGTTAAAATATCTGGAATCAAATGTGTTATTTTTTGTTTGTGATATGTTATGTTGTTTGCTATTGCTTCAAATCATAACTAAATTTCATTAATGAGATAATGAATGAATGATAACCATGTTGTCATATTCCTAATCATATGTTGTAGTAGATTAATATGTTCTCTGTTGAAGTGAATCGCCTATTAAATATCTCACTCTGTTGGAGTTGTATTTTTTGTAATGTTGTGATGTTCCCCTTGTGTTAATTTTTCAATGGTTATACAAGATCTAAAAACATTTAGCATCATAACATCATAACCATATACAAGAGGATCAATGAAAGACAAACAAGCATAGCCACATAAAATAACACAAAGATTTATTCTAGGAAACCTTCATGGGGGAGAAAACCCATAAATAATTCCTCATTATAGAATTCAACCAAGTACAGTGTAAGACCCAAAGAATAACACTTATAGGACCCCAATAATAATACTAAAATACCTCCTCTCTCTCAGATGGACTACTCTTTCTCTCTCTAGTGCAACTGCTGAGTTATACTACTTATCCAAATGAAAGAGGCATCTCTCCTATTTATACTGGTAATTTGAGAAGCCTAATAACCCAACTGGGATGACTTATCCTTGCTTCCAAGGCCGAGATTCCTTGGGATACTCAAAAATACATTTTAATAATACCTTTTTGGGTACTACTGGCCCGACTTACAACATAGGTTTTACCTCAAGCCTTTACATGACCAATTACATCAATGACGCTCCTAATCGAAGGAACAACATATCCAGAAGGGGTAATAACAATAATAATAAAAAATATAATATATTCTTCAATTACATTTCTTTAACACTCCCTCTTAACAATGAAGGTATTCTACAATACAACAACACGTCTGTACAACTGATTGGTGAATCTATATGTCATAGGAATTTTTCACAATTACATCAACATCATCATCATGGGCATCTCTATCACTTGGTATCATCTCAAACATCATCATCTTTGGAATTATCTTGAGCATCATCATCTCTTGCCTTATCTTGAGCATCATCATTGGCATCATCTCGAGCATCATCGTTTCTTCCATCATCTCGAGCATCACCTGCACTATCATTGTATAAACACTGCTCTAAATCACCCACAACATAACTTCATCATCTACAACTGAATGCAGGAACTTGTTTGCAAGTGAATCCAGGACCACTCTCCATAAGAGAGTACTATCATTACGCACCATCCTCATTGTATTAGTGCTAGGACCATTGTCAAGAGAGTGTTCTTGTCCACGGGACAATACTCAGAGAGGATAGTGTTGTCTGCAACTGAATGCAAATCTCATCTGCAACTAAATGCAGGACCACTCAACATATGAGAGTACTATCATTGTAGACCATCCTCACCCTATTAGTGTTAGGACCACTCTCAAGAGAGTGCTCTTGTCTACGACACCATCCTAGAAGTGAATGTAGGATCACTCTCCAAAAGAGAGTACTATCATCTATAGGTCCATATCTCATTCAGATCTTCCTATTTGAAGATACGACAAACCTTCCTAGGATATTCCTTGTGAGAATGCCACCAAACATGTTGGGATCTACCCTTAGTGATATGACCAGTCATACTGGGATCCACCCTTGGTAATGCCGCCAACCATATTGGTATATTCCCACGAAGATACGACCAAGATCTCTATACAGTGACTAGACCACTGGGGCTCATCATCATTTTCTTGTACATCCAACATACTGGTAAACATGACTAGCCTTCTCTGTATAGGAATAACATTACCATCTCATTCTCTCATCATCACTCCCTCTTTCCAGGGAGGTCTTTTCGGACTACACCAATATTGTCTTGAAAGCGTTCAAAATTTATATAAGACAGAGGCTTAGTCACCACATCAGCAACATGTTCCTTTGTAGGAACATACTGGAACTTTACAGATCCTCTATGCACCATATCGCATACTTTATGGAACATCGGGTTCTCTATTATATTTATGCAACTCTCATTGTCACAATAAATATTCATTACATCTATCTTGGAAATCCTTCCAATAGTTTCTGAAGCCTTACTGCTTCGTTGTAGGTTGAACATGCTGCAATGTACGCATCTTCTTTCTGTTAAGCCATGAGGTCACACCTTATCCCAAACATCCTGAAGTGCTCTTTCTGTCTTCAACACTTCCTATTTGTATGAGTTCATCCTATTAGGTCATCGACATAAATCATTCTTCCGCATACAACCTTAAGGTAAAGGTTGGAACCCACTTTATTCTTGGTAAGGCCTTAGTCCATCAGGAAGTTTTCCATCCTATCATACCATGTCGAACTCGAATATCTTCTGTAGTCACTCCCTCTGGAGTGGAGCATCATAATCCCTCCACATTTTTACTCTATGTATTGAAACATCCTCTGCTATTGATCTTCTATGTATCCAACTCAGATCATTGGACACCAAGATCCTTTATCTTGAACTTTGTTGAAAATTTCCTCTTGCACCCATCTGTGAGCTTGTCGTCCTTTATAGGCTTCCATCTTCAACCTTGTAGCAAAGGTTAATATCTTCATCACTCTAGGTGATCTTCAATATCCTCATGTAACTGGATCTGCTTATTCATGGGTGCCTTCATACAAATCCTTTTGTGTACATATGGTTCTATGATCGATATACACTTCTATTTTATTGGAAAAGTGTGTCTTGGTCCATGGAGAATTTCATGCCATAGTTTACTCACTCTTTCTAAGAGAGACCACAAACCTTGATGTTTCCATCTGCTGCATACTTGATCTTGTATATCCCTATGGAACACACTATGAACTTCCCTTCGGGTCTCGGAACCGCACCCTAGACATCATTCCCCATGATCAACTGATACTCTTTGATCATAGCTTCTTCCATTTCTTCTTGGATACTTCTTCATAATTGGAAGGGTATGCATCAATGATGTCACTCAACTTTACCACATAACTAGAGTGTATCTGAGGCCTCTTAGTTTAGTTGGGATTCTCGTCATACTTTTCTTCATCTTGAATTATCTCTCGTTCCCAAGGTGGTATTCATCTTTCAAGGTGTATCTAATGCTCTCTTTATGATTCTTATATTATTCTCAAGCTCTTTATTCTGCCACAATGTCTCTGACCCCGAGAGATTCAAATTCATCTTCATGTATGTTTATTGGATTGTATATTTTAATTGAACTATCGTCACTTGTTCTTCAGAACAAGTATCATCCTTCTTTTCTTATAGGTGATTGTACACAATATTTCCTACAATTCAAATACATCAGTTGCATGGCTAGAAACATTTCATAAGACATATTCATAATCACAAATTCTTATGCATAAAGATGCAACTATTTTAGTCAATACAACATTCATCCATATTATCCTGTATAAACACATAAGTTTTCTATATGCCTTCCATCTCTACCATAACATTATTGATATTGTGCACTAATCCCTATATGTCAACAAAGAGGTTTTATTCTAGATAAGTAGCAATGGAATGTTGTATAACATCGTAGTCCACTTACCCATTACATGCATATTAGTAGTATATTGTTCATTAATGCAAACATTCTATCATGCATAATACATTTCCTTGAACATATATATGCACACAACTAAACAATGTCATTTAAGAAACTAGATATATAGTAAATGCCAATTCAAAAACTTATCTTTATCTGTTTGGTGGGTGGACTCCTTCTTAATAAGATTAACTGGAGCCTTCTACTTCATGATATGATTCTGGGAACTTGTCTACTGGTTTTGAGTGTCACTAACTACATTCCTTCTTATCCAAATATTGAGACGGATAAGAGTATGGTCTTTGTATTCACTTCTAGAATTCATGTTACTCATCACTTGAGGAATCTTCTTTTTATTTTTTGATTTAGTTGGTTCATCATCTTCGGCGGTGTGAGCATAATGTATTTTCGTGTTTGACTTCTTGTTGAAGGAGCCTCTATTTCTGGGACAATATTTGGAGTAGTGTCCCTTATCATCACAAGTATAGTATCGAATTTTGGAAGGATTCTTTTTGTCTTCTATTGTGATGATGGTCCTTATTCTTTCTAAGATTTATTCTGGAGTGAACTGTGAGAGATTGATCTACATTTGCTCCCATATTCTCATCTCTTGTTATGAGCAGAGCTTCTTATTGTGTGCATTCTTCCCATAGTCTGTTGAAAGAGGTCAGATTCCTTCTTGCACATATTCCTTGAGTGAATGAATCTCATGATCTTGGGAGTCCATTCAAGGTTGTAATATATGCTTTCGCTTCTTTGATATTGTCTCCAATGGATTCTAGTTTATCTTTTATCTAAGAGATTCTTGTGAAGTAATATTGAATGCTTTCTAACAATTTCATCTTTACATCGTTGAGTTGAGTTCTCAAGGCCATATTCCTATTGATATTATTTCCTTCATACAAGTTGGTCATTGCATTGAACATATCCTTCGGACTATTCAAGGATGATACATGTGAGATCCAATGGAGACGAAAATAATCCTCTTAGATTTGACTAAGTCCTTCTTGTACTATGTCTTCATCTCCCTTTGGATCTGCCACTTCTTCTTTGACATAGTTATCCACATCATGCTTCTTCAGGTATGAGAATCACTCTATACTTCCATGCTCAAGTGTTCTCAGCTCCTTCAATCTTGTCCTCAATCTTGGTACTATTTGTCGTCATAATAAAATTGAGAATCTCAAATGGAAATAGAGAGGATAGAACTTACCAATGAGATTGCTTCAACTTCATGCTTGCTTGAAAGCTTTTCTAGAAGACTGATTTTGATGGACCTAGGGTTTGACAAAGAAACCCTAATTTTTAAACTTAGTTATATTTCATATCTTATTGGATAGAAAGATGTGCCTCCTCAAGGTGAGCTGAGCAACATACTTATTTTCCCAAAATTGTGGACAAAACCGAAAAGTATCTGATGCCCTAGTTTTCCCCAGTAGCAGAGCTAGGTCAAAAAATGAAGAACCACAGAATGAGAAAATTCTTCAATAGAAATATGCCCTCTCCTAAGTATATTTTTATAGTCCTCTTTTTTCAACTAATCGATGGAGGGAAGTGCCCGAAACAGGAAGCCCTAGTTTTCTCCAATTTCTTCTACAGAATTGTATTATATTGATACTATTGTATATCTGAATTTCCTACTCCTATTGGTATGAAAATTCATACTGAGGTGTCCTGATCTCTCTTCTTTCCAACCCCATATATTAGAGCATAATTGGATTCTCCAAGTGGCACTTGTGTGATTTTTTCCAAGGTGACTTTTTTGAAGACTGTTCAGCATAATGAACTTGTACAGACTGCCACATGTCATTGTTTTACTTTCTGGGTATGAAAATCATACTACATAAACTAGAGTCTATTTCCTATTTTCATAATCATGAAAAATTCGATTTTGACCTTCCTATCCTGATATATAACAATTCACCCCTTGCTCACATGTTTATGACTATATTCTGGAGGAGGTTGGAACCTTGATTTGGAGGAATCATATCTCTTGAATTATAGCGAATATGTGGCTGAAAATTTCACACACATTACAAAAATATTTCATCTTTTTCATGTCAAAGTTTCAATTTATTATCCTTCTCCAACCTCGAGTTATAGCAAAAGTCCCAAGATGACTAGTTTTTTGCTTTCTAGGGTTTTCAAGCATGAAACCCTAATCTTTAGTAACTTCCATTGTAACAATATTTCGGCTATACAAAAGAATTCTTGCAGGATGGATCTAAAACTATGTTAATTTTTCAATGGTTATACAATATCTAAAAACATTTAGTATCGTAACATCATAACCATATACAAGAGGATCACTGAAAAATAGACAAGGACAACCACATAAAAGAACATATAGATTTATCCCAAGAAACCCTAAATGAGGAGAAAACCAAACAAACCTTCCTTGATATAGACTTCAACCAAGTACAGTGCAAGAACCAAATAATAACACTTAAAATACCCCAAGAATAATACTCGTCTGCCTCCTCTCTCCCATATGGACTACTCTTTATCTCTCTAGTGCAACTTCTGAGTTATACTACGTATCCAAATGAGGGAGGCACCTCTCCTATTTATATTTATCATCCGAGAGGCCTAATAACACAAATGGGTCAAATTATCCTTGTTTCCAAGGTTGAAATTCCTTGGGATACTCAAAATTACATTTTAATAATACTTTTATAGGTACTATTGACCCAACTTACAACGAAGGTGCTACCTCAATACTTTACATGACCAATTACATCAGTGACATCCCTAATCAAAGGAAAAAAATATTTGGAGGGGTAATAACAATAATAATACAAAATAGAATATCTTTTGCAATTACATTTATTTAACACCTTGCTGCAAAAACTTGCAATGAATCTTTCCTCCTCTAGCTAGAGAAATTGTGACAACCTATCTTCGACAACACCAGTATCAGAAATACTAGTGAAAGAAACAATCCTTAATTTGGGCACAATATACTCCATGGGAATAACAACTTCTTTTCCATATACCATTCTGAATGGTGTATTACCTATTGAATTATTGTAGGTTGTTATGTAGGCCCATAACAAAGCAGGGACTTTCAAATCTAGTCATCGCAATTCACATTACAGACTTTTGTCAAAGCATGGATGATAATTTTGTTGAATGATTTGACAATCCCATTCGCTTGTGGAAGATATGGTGTTCTCTTTAAATGATAAATATGAAATTCTTATGTAAGTGTGTCAATAGTTCTATTAACAAGTGAGTGCTCTGGTCACTTGATAAAAATCAAGGGAATCCAAACCCGATGACTACATTCTCGAATAAGAACTTGGTAGTAGTTACAAAACTACAGTCTTTTACATGATAATCATCATCCCATCTAATTAAGTATTTTGTCATAGTTATAGTGTACTTGGCTCTAGTCCTTTTCCTTGGTTGGTTAGTTGGACCTGTACAATACATATTATATTTGTTGAAGGCTTGCAATGTTACCTGCGGAAAGAGAGGCATTTCATCCTTCCTTGATAGTTTCCTTGTTCTATGGAATAAATCACAATTTGTGCAGTATTTCTTTACATCCTTATACAAGGTAGGCCACTACAATCCAACCCTTAATATGTTTGGTGTAGTTTCTTTTCTTGTGTAGTGGCTACCTCCTACACCATCACAAGATTCGACCAAAATCAATGGTCACTCATGCTCCAAAACACATTGATGAAAGATCTCATCTGGATCCAAATCGTAGAACTGACTAACTATTAGCTGATAATCTGCATATTTAACAACTAATAGCTTCTTTTTTGTTATAGTATATCCTTATGGTGAAACACTTATAGTTAGAAAATTTACAATACCTTCAAAGTATTCGTAAACCATCTTCACTGCAAAGAGTTGCGCATCTAGGATGTTTTCAGCTAAGTTAACTAGTTCCTCTCTTGTATCCAACCTCAATAGATGTTTAGTCCCATAATTCATCTTCCCTGGCTTGAAAACAATATCAAATTCAAATTCCTGAAATAATAAGAGCCACTGATAGATTCCCACCCCCCCAACACTGGCTTATTGACCGAGTACTTTAGAGTAAAGAGATCCAGAAACATTTTAAAATCCCCCCTAGCAAATAATTCCTAAACTTCTGCAAAGGAATATACCATATATATCCCTTCTCTTTCTGTTGCAGTATCATTTCTTTCCATTGTCGATTGTTTCCTCCTAGAAAATGAAATTGGATGATCAATGGATCATTCTCCTAGAAGATTTAGCACTGCTCCTAGAGAAACTGAAGATGCATCAGCATGCAAATGAAACTCTTTTCTTGCAATCTGTAAATACTAATATATGTGAGCGACCATTTTCTCTTTTAGTGTGAAGAGGCTCTGCTGACACTCCTCATTCCATTGAAATTTGACATCTTTCTTCAATAGTTTCTCCATTGGGTTATAATTTGAGCATATCCTCATATGAAATTCCTATAATAGCCTTTGCGTCCCAATGTAGTTTGCAACTGTTTTACTAAATTTTGTGGATTTAAATCTACTATGATGGTGATCTTCGCAGGATCCCTAAACAATCCTTTTTTAAAAACAACATGACCTAAAAAAATGCCAAATGGAGCACAAAATATACATTTCTTCAAGTTTAAATAAATATGATACTACCTACAACATTCTAACATAAGCCATAAATTATTGATATGATTTTTAAGCTGAGCACACACTACCCAATCATCAAAATAAACATATAGAATCATATGAATAAATTATTTAAAAGCGACGACAACTATTCTAGAAAAGATTGCATAGGCATTCTTTAAACCAAATGGCATTAATTATACTGGAAGCAACCCCATTCTATTTCAAAAGTTGTCCTATGTTGATCCTCCTTGGCAATTTTGATTTGATGATATCCAAAAAAATCCATCAGTAAATGAATATGCTTCTTGACCTTGGACACTTTCGAGCACTTCATCTGTAAATAGTGTTGGAAAGGGATCATGTAAATAGGCGTCATTCAGCTTACCAACACAGATTCAAACCTTGACAATATTTTTGACTTGAACTACCATCGAACTGATCCATTTTGACTCTTCAACAAGCTCGATGTTACCCACATCCAACATCTGGTTAAGCGTTGTCTTAAACTTCTCTTTGTATGTTAGGTTCAGCTTGTATGACCTCTGCCTGACAAGTTTAGAATCTGGCTTCAAGGGGATCTTCATCTCTTTGAGGTCCCCAGAAATCCTTTCATCACAATGACTTGGTAGGAAATAAATCTTGGAGCTCATGTAATAGATAAGTAATATTACCTACCATTTCATCATCGCAATAATCCCCAACATTTGCAAATTTTGGATTTTCAAGAGAACCAATATTTACCTTTTTTTAATCTTTAATAGCTTCAAGGATTTGTCAAATGGCATCCCTGGTCCTTCTAGGTCTCAAATTCCTTCACATTCTAGAATATGTCCATCTCTTAACGTCATCATCTTCTGGCTCCTTAGAAATATTGTAGAACTCCATCATCTTTTTAGTTTTCATAGTCAACTGTGGCCAATTAGATACCATTGCTAGTATTTCTTCAAAGAAATTTTATTTAATAACATGTAGAGCTACATCCATTCTTGGAATTTCATCTTCATAACTAAATGTCTTCCTAAAAATTCTATGTAGATCATCCCATTGTGCAGTCCCTCATCGAAGCTCCATCAACGTATATCGATTTCTTCGTATAGTCCATACAACCTCACATAAGAACAAGTGCTAATTTGGATCCTTGATTCCATTTCCTTGAAAAATAAGAAGTTTCACATCATCCCTCTCCATTCTATGCCTTTGGGGTATTGTATGACTTGTCGATAAAGGACCACTACATGGAATCTTACTATTTGGTGCAATACTATTCTGGTTATTCCCACTATTTGACTTGCCTGGGAAAACTGTGATGAACTATTATGCCTTACCTAAGTTTATGGTGATGTACGTGGGGTTGTGGGTATGTAGTAGCCTATAGTATGGGTTGTATCCATAGAATATTCTTCTGAAATGCATTGGTATTCCTCGTATTCATCGTAACAATCTTCGTCGAGTGATGGCACCGGTTCATAGTCTCTACTTTCGACTGCACTACAACTCTCTCTCCTTGTCACGATTATCCTTATCTTATTTCAACGAAATACATTACCACTTAAAAAGAACCCACAATATTTGTCTATCTCACTCTCTTCTCCCCTCAACATCTCAGTTCTTTTTTTTCATTCTCCTAGACCTTCCTCTTGATGACATCCATGCCTTTCGTGCACAAATGTTCTACTTTCCAGTGTGCATCCTTAAGATCTCTTTTTCACAAAGTAGCATCTTAATCCACAAATTTAAAGATTTTAAATACTTATCTCCAACCCTTAAAAGAAATCTCCTTCTACCACACTGTAAGACTTAATTTTGTCAATAACAAACTCTGTGATGCATCCCTCTAAAATACTATCCACCTAGTAATCAACAACATGCAAGATCTTATTATTCACACTTTTGAAACGTTGGATCAACTTAAGCATCCAATTTTTAGGATCACCCCCTTGAAAGGACCTCTTTTGAAGGGTCTACCTTGATAACCATTCATTTAACAAAGTAGGAAATTATCCAAGGGAAACTCTGTAAATATCAGAATAAACATATTTGCCTAACCATTCCTCCCAGATTAGTTGTAGATCTTTATTTTTTTCTTGAGAAAAATATCTTTCCTTTTGATCAACCCAAGCCTTGATCTCGTGCTTTAATGGATGCCACATTCATATTTCCCTTCGACACAAATACTGAACCCAGAAACAAAACCATTTGTTGGCACAATTTTATCTTAGCTCAGGTTCACCTAGCATTATACCAACAAATCCCAAGATAGTGGCCCGAAAGGGTTAAACCATTTTTCCAACACTTGGAAAGTTACACATGAAGTCTCACTTGAAGTACCTATGGGGACTGCGGGAACCAAGTTTCTACAGCAAGGAAGGGGAATAGCATAACATTACAACAAATAAAACTCTGACAAACTCAGACCTTTGACAAGGCATTCACTTCGACAGAGGACATATTAACCAACTATGATATATGATCAAGAATGGGAAAACATAGTTATCATTCATTCATTATCTTAGTAATCACTGTTATAACAAAATCCTGTCACCATCATGTGATAAGACATTTGACATACCTACTTGCCCTGAATCCCAGCTTCTGGATTGGAAACTAAATGGTTTTCATCAATCTGTCATACAAATTCCCAGCACCGCACATACCCCTTTATCCAGGAGAGATACCCCTACTCGCACCACCTTTCATAGGTTATCCACAAGTGGTGCCACCGCCCATTTCCCTTGGTCCATAGGCGGTTATTACTAGAACCGCTCTGTCATAGAAGGAGAAGCGTGGTACCCTGGGTAAAAAGGGAAAAAGAGAAGTTTCTCGAGGCTCCTAGATGATAAGCCTCGTGTACTGCTTTATCCCTACTGCTGTGGGTTGTTTGAGCTCGAGATACCTCATCCTAGGATCTTAGAGGCCACCTCACCCACTAATTTCTCAACCATCTCTATCCATTAAATCCCTATAAATATGATCTCATAGCCATGGTTGAGGGGAGAACATTTGAAGGTATTGTTATGCTGTTGGATTGATTCTTGGCCCAAGATCATTTGGAGAGAGCATAGAGAGCTAGAGTCGGAGATTTTGGGGATGAAGAGTTGGTTTCATGGAGATGCATGTCAACACTAAGGCTTGGTTGTAAACTTCTTCATATTTCTAATGCAAGTTAATTTCTGTCCCACATATGATGTTGTTGTTGTGATTTCACATATATATGTTGCTAGATTCCTTAGTCACTAGCATAGATTAGTAGATCATATTCTGGTTGCTTTGATTCGTTTCGTGTTGAGCTTTTTTGCAGGTACACAGGTGAACTGTCAAAGCCTTGTATTCCAGATATCTATAGTGTCTAGGGAGAGTATTCAACCTCTGTCCTCTATTTGTTCTAGATATGAACCATTCAGACCAGTGGAACACCTTGCTGTCGGTAGGAGGTGAAATATTCCAGCTAACAAATCTAGCAACTCCGCTGGGGACTTAGTGTATCAGTTGTTCTAATCTTCCTCAGTTTGCAACTCTTGTCCGAATCTAGGATCCGTTTTCTTCAACTCTCTTTAGTCAAATCTACTTTCTAACTTGCATTATTTGGGTTTGAAATATCCAGATCTGTTCAGATTTGAGTCATTTCGGTCTTTTATGCTTTGTTTCCATACTCAATTCAACAGTATTTGCCTTGATCTGGTCTTTTTCTGACTTGATCTTTCATTCTCTTTGTGTTTTGGACTTTTATAGGGAACTGCACATGTTATGTTGGCAAGGAGCGTTGCCACCGCCTGAGTCTAGTTAGCCATACACGATGCCACCACCTGAATCTAGTGAGCAAGGAGCGGTTCTGTCTCAAAACCTCCTGTCGGCAGCTTCATCTACGCGGTGCCAGGTAGGCCCTGTTCCAGACTTTGTATTTTAATTTTTGTGTGTTTTTTGGCTTACTTTTTGATGAAAATGAAGTGTATTTAAAAAAAAAAAGAATTGTGTATTCTGCAGTCACTTTGAGTGTTATATTCCCTTTGCATTTAAAGAGAGTTTGTGTTTCTTGCATTATATTCTACATCCTTTACTTTTCTTGAAACATCTTGTTCTTTTCTATAGATATTATTCATTGGAATTGGAAAATATACATTTCATTTTCATGAGTAGGTTTCGGTTTGTTTTGGACTTGGAATGCATGAGTGATCCATGTTGTTTTGAGTCTTTCTTTGCTTGGGGTTATTCTTGTTCCCTTTTGCATGTTGATTCTTTTAATGCTTGGTAGGAAAGATTGGTTCTTAGTTTTCTTGTTTGTTTCAAAGAGAAGTTTTAGTTTTCTCTCTCTTTTGCTTTATTCGCAAGCTTGTTGAACGATTTTCTTCTTGTTTTATGCATGCTTGTTTGAAATTATAGATCTTACCTTCATCAAGAAGAAATATTTGTTTTCAGCTTTGCGTGCATTAGAGTTAGATTTGTTTGGAAACGTTAGTGAAATCATCTTTCCATCGATTTTTTTTGCGTCTTTTTCATGCATGAAAAGATAGGAAACATTTTGATTTATGTTATATGTTCTCTAGATCTCTTTTTTATTTGCTTTGAAGATTGTTTGGGGTGCATTGATATTTCACTTTTTGTTTGAAAAGATAGAATTGAATTTGCTTTTGGGTGTACATTTTTGGGAAGAAAAGTAAATCTCTCTCCCTCTCTTAGGTAGAATTTCATTGAAGAGGAAAACTTGCATTATCATATGGATCAGTGTGCATCTTCTTTAATTTCAAGTTTTCACTCCATGGTTCCACCTAAACACACAAGATAAAATTAATGGTAGTACTAGGTTAAAATTTTTAGCAATTTGAGTGATAAGTTAGAGACGTGTTCGGGCATCGTTAAACGTAGGAGCTATCATTATTTGTTAGCATTAAATCTTGGGACTCACGTGGTTCTTCCACGTACCATCGGTATATCGAACGGCCTTTCACGTACCCTTGAGGTATATAGAAAGGTACTTCATGTACTCGATTGTATATCGGAAGGACCCTTGTGTACGGTTATGCAATGTAGGAGCTATCGTTATTTGTTAGCATTACATCCCGGGACTCATGCGGTTCTTCCATGTACCATCGGTATATTGAACGGCCTTTCATGTACCCTTGAGGTATATAGAAAGGTACTTAAAGTACTCGATTGTATATTGGAAGGCCCCTTGTGTACGGTTATGCATTAGACAACACTACTACCGATTTTAGCTCCCTTGTACCTTGCGTATATCGAGAGACCCTTTTAGGAATCCTCAAACCATCTGAGTTATCCTTTTGGCCTGTCCTATGAGGTTCTTGACTCTTATCCACTCCTTTCACATGTTTTCTTGTTGCTTTTAGTTTTCATAGTACGTGCTTGTGCATGGTAGTTAGGGGGTTATTAGAGAGTTTAGAGATGGCATCCTCATCTGGGACTACCACTCAAGAGGTACCTTTGCAAGGTATACCTTTTGTATTCCCTCCAAGTGAAGGTGTTGGTCCTCCCTTTATTGCCACTCTAAATATTCCTGGATTAACTATAGGATTACCGGTCTGGATTTTTAATCCGGTAATTCCTGTTACACCTAATGTCTCAAATGTCACCTCTCCTCCGAGAGACGATCGACCTCAACGTAATCCCTCGCCTTCTTCATCGGTTGTGGCTTCATCTCTTTCTTCTTCTTTGCTTGACCAAATATCTATGGTTAGTGGTCATGTGGATAATAAGAAGAAGAAAGAGAAGGGTAAAAAAAAGAAGGATAAGAAAGGGAAAAAGTAGCAACCATTTGCTTTTGATGGTGCTCATTCTAAGAGAATGCCCAGAAAACCCAAGTTCCATTGTAAGCTTTGCAAGGGGGACCACCTTCTTAAGCCTCTGCCGTGTACAAGAAGAGTGGTCTAAAAGATCCAAACTGTCTGTGTCATCAACCTCTGATAATCATGTTGACGATACTCCCTCAACCAGTGATCCATTGGTAAAAGGTCGTAAGGGTAAAGTCTTGTATCCTTGTTTTATATGCAAGGCTATGCATATTACTTTTCTTTGTCCAAGCATGGATGAAGCTTCACGTTGGTTGAAAAATATTACTGATCATCAACAGGTGATTCCAACAAGTGATAGTAAGTTATCCCTCGATCCCCCACTGGTTGACCAAGTGGTCGATTCATATTTATCTATAATTGATCCCACTCTTCCTTAAGAGAGTGAAGTGGTTGAGTTGATGTCATCTCCACTCGATCCCACTCTTTCATCAGAGAGTGTTAAGAATGAAGTAGTCACTTCGATCAAATCTTCATCTTGTTCTTCTCTTCTAGTAGAGAATGAACCAAAACCTGCCGAAGTTTTTATGCTTCGTTCTGATTATTCTCGACAAGAGGAAAGTTTGTTTGTCCCGACAGAACCCTCTCTAAGTAATGAGGTTATTTCCTTTGACTAGAGTAACCTAACAGAGTCTCATCTTCATTCGAGTGTTCCTTTCCAGATAGTTGTGAATGTTACTGCTAGGCGGATACTTCGCACTATTATTGACGAAGGGGATTCTGTTAGTATTCTATCCTCAACTGCTTGGCAAGCTTTAGGTTCTCTTCAACTTGTGCTAGCTGCCGATCAAATACTGGCTTTTAATCGAAGGCCTACTTCACCTTTAGGGATCCTTCCTCATTTGCCTAATACATTAGGAAGGAAAACTGTCTGTATTGATGTTATGGTGGTCCAAGGTTTTTTAGATTTCAATCTGCTCCTTGGACATGATTATGTTTATGCCATGAAAGCCGTAGTGTCCACACTTTTTAGAGTGATGTATTTTCCCCATGATGGGAATATTACGACCATTGATAAACTTTCTTTTGTTACACCTGACCATCGCATCACTCCTAGTAAACAGACTGCTATGAATGTGCTGCATGTTCTTGTGGCTCTTTCCCCTCCTAGTTAGCTTCTTCCCATCATAGGTAAAATGGGGGGCATGGCTCCAGCCTCTGGACTTCATACTGGAGTTAAGTTTCTAGCTTATTATGTAAGGAGGAAACCTACCAACCTATGGATATCATGTTTAGTAGGAATAGGTTTTAGAGCATAGTTTACCTTGTGGTTTCAAGCTCGTTAAAAAATAAAACCACTCCATAAGCATAGTTTACGATTTTGGTTTCAAGCTTGCATAAAAATGAAACCATGTCTAGAGCATAGTTTATCCCGTGGTTTCAAGCTCGTTAAAAAATAAAACCACTCCTCAAGCATAGTTTACCCTTTTGGTTTCAAGCTTGCATAAAAATGAAACCACGTCTTGAGCAAAGTTCCCATTCTATGTCAAGCTTGTTAAAAAAATGAAATAGCACCTGACCATCATGTTAGTTTTCCTTGAGAAAATTTCCCATTCTATGTCAAGATCGTTAAAAAATGAAATAGCACCTGACCATCATGTCAGGTTCTGACCATCATGTCAGTTTTCCCTGAGCAAAGTTCCCATTCTATGTCAAGCTCATTAAAAACTGAAGTAGGTTTCCTTAAGCATAGTTTACCTTTTGGTTTCAATCTTGCATAAAAATGAAACCATGTTCTAAGCATAGTTTACCTTTTGGCTTCAAGCTTGCATAAAAAGGAAACCATGTTCCAAGCATAGTTACCTTCTGTTTCAAGCTTGCATCAAAATGAAACAGGTCCCCTTCCCTTGAGTCGAGTCTTCACTTTAGTGTTAGAACTTGAACCTTCTTTTCACCTGCCCGATTCTCGTTCTTCCTACCCCCTTGGTGAACATTTTCGCATTAGTAACCAGGTTTTTTAGGTTGGGTATGGAAGATGAATCATTAAATGAAATGAAGCTTGGGGGCATGTCGAGCTGCTAGCAACCATGATAGGAGTAAGCTTCGCTAGCAATCATACTGGGGGAAAAATTCCAACCTCTATATATCATGTTAATGGGATTTTTCAAGCATAATTTACCCATTGGTTTCGAGCTTGCGTAAAAATGAAACCAATCTCTAAGCATTCTTTCAACTGATCTTTGAGCTTGTTAAAAACAGAAAGATGGTGTTGAGCTTACTTTTCATTTTTTGTGCTCTGGTCAAAACATGAAAAGTGGTTTGAGCTTAGTTTATTACTTTTTCGTGCTTTGGATTCAAACATGAAAAATTCTAATGGAGTTCTCTTTAAACTCTTTTTCTTAGGCTCCTTAAATATGAAAATATTGTTGAGTACTTGTCTCCTTCATACTCGTAAAAATATTTGAAGAGTCGTCCTTTCGACGATAGGTTATCTCTTTTTCGGTTCGAATCGGACTATTTACAAAAAAGGATCACTCCAGCCAATCATGACTAAAAGAGTTCTCTAAGGTATGATTTTACACTTTTTCGGGCCTTAGAGACTAAATCATATGAAAAAGGACCCACATGGAGTTTTCTTCTGTATTCGTTCAGACTCTCTAAACATGAATGATACCAAGTTTTCTTTCAGTGGACTCGTTAAATTAAACATTGAGAGACCCATTTTGGGAATGAACCTCTCCTCTCTCAGGTTCATAAAACATATGAGACTGAACCTGTCTTCTGACAAGCTATATCCAGTGTTTGTCTCTTTGAACTCGTAAAACCAAAAAGAGGCACTCATTGACCATGATGGGGAAAATGGGAAGGGAATCATTTTGTAAATAATGGACGTTGTTTGTCGTTACCTTTGAACATGGCACTTGTCTGCGCAATCATGTTAGTCAATTGGGTATTCAAGTGATCTTTGTGACGATCCACTTTCATGAGTCATGTCAATCCTTTGAGTCTTTCAAAAGAATGCATTGTCCACTATCGCATTGTGTATCTGTCCCGTCTAGTCATGCTGCCAAGTCATTTTGTCGTGCCGCTCGATGTTCAAAGGAGATCTGAAGAAGTTTTACGTTTGCAATCTACACAGTCTTTGTGTTAGTCTCTTTGAGTTAGTCATATGGTTACTACATGCACATCATTCTATAACTATGTTCCAAGTTTCATGTCGTCGATGTGGGACTCATCATGGCCCTCCTTCGATGAGACTATTCCTGTCGACATCAGCTCATCATCCGAGAAATAGTCTTAGAAACAATATTTAGTACCTTGAGATCTGTATGTCTTAATGACAGATTCTCTCTCTCTCGACATAGGTTCACATCATTGACCTTTGATCGATAGAATCGACTAGGTGTTTGACATCAAGACATGTATTTGCACTCAGTAGATTGTACTAGGGTACCTTGAGAATCATTGACATTAATGGTGATCTCCCTCGCACTTGTTAATGGTTCACATCATTGGCTGGTAATCAAGTGGTTTCTACCATGTTCGACTTTAGATCATTGTAATCACATGAATAGAATCGTACTTTGTGGAAGACGAGACGAAGACCATGGGCATTTGTTTAAAAGTGCTCATTACTTTTTCCCCGGCTTGCGATGGATGTTTTTATATCTAGCATGGATCCACATTTGTATGGTCGTGGCTATGCTCAAACTTGCATCTATATGACATAGATCTACGTTGTATGTCTAGTAGCTATGTCCAAGTTTGAGTCCTCTATCACATGGATCTACACTGTATTCTAGTAGCCATGCTTGTTTATTCCACTCATGGATTTTCCTTGTATTGGTCTGTAGCTCTGAGTTTGGTTACTTGTGTCTATGAGTCAACATACTCATGTACTACAAATGCCTACTTGACTGCATACTCCGATCGAGCTGACATTTTCATCTCCTGGCGATGAGTTGTTCTCAAAGCTCTCATTTATCGTATCACTCTAAGACTCATGCTTTGGGGGGCATCCTATTATACCAAAATCTTGTCACTATCATGTGATAAGACATTTGACATACCTACTTGCCCTGAATCCCAGCTTCTGGAGTGGAAAATAAATGGTTTTTCATCAATCTGTCATACAAATTCTCAACACCGCGCATGCCCCTTTATCTAGGAGCGGTACCCTTGCTGGCATCGCCTTTCATAGATTGTCCACAATCAGTGCCACCGCCCATTGCCCTTGGTCCATATGTGGTTATTACGAGAACCGCTATGTCATAGAAGGAGAAGCGCGGTACCCTGGGTTAAAAGGGAAAAAGAGAAGTTTCTTGAGGCTTCTAGATGATAAGCCTTGTGTACTACCTTATCCCTACTACTGTGGGTTGGTTGAGCTAGAGATCCCTCATCCTAGGATCTTAGAGGCCACCTCACCCACTAATTTCTCAACCATATCTATCCATTAAATCCCTATAAATATGAGCTCATAGCCATGGTTGAGGGGAGAACATTTGAAGGTATTGTTATGATGTTGGATTGATTCGTGGACCAAGATCATTTGGAGAGAGCATAGAGATCTAGAGTCGGAGCTTTTGGGGATGAAGAGCTGGTTTCGTGGAGATGCATGTCAACACTAAGGCTTGGTTGTAAACTTCTTCATATTTCTAATGCAAGTTGATTTCTGTCCCACATATGATGTGTTGTTGTGAATTCAAATATAAATGTTGCTATATTCCTTAGTCACTAGCATAGATTAGTAGATCATATTCTAGTTTCTTTGATTCGTTTCGTGTTGAGATTTTTTGCAGGTACACAGGTGAACTGTCAAAGCCTTGTATTCCAGATATCTACAGCATCTAGGGAGAGTCTTCAACCTCTATCCTCTATTTGTTCTAGATATGAACCATTCAAACCAGTGGAACACCTTGATATCCACAGGAGGTGAAATATTCCAGCCAACAATCACATTTAATTATCATATGATGCAACAGTAAACAACAGAACCAGTCACACACACATCATAACATATTTGACACGAGAGATTTTAACGTGGAAACCTAAGACAAGAAGAAACCACAAAACGTCCATTATTTAAAGAGTCACATCAACATGACACTTTATATCTACGCACACAACCTACATACTTATGTCCTCAACTTCTTACAACTGATATGCGTAAACAACTTGTAGATCATATCTCATCCTTGTGAGTCTTTACAATTTTCACTTTGACACATACAAAACAAACATTGTGGTTTTCGACACAGAGTAACAAAACGCATGTAAGTTCTTATTCCAGAAAAAAAGAGAACCCCAAAAATCCCATCCTATTACATATTTATAGGCTCTCCATATCCCTTTTACCCTGTACCCACTACCCAATCCTAATAATGTAAGTGGACAAAAATTGTTAATCACATAACCAACTCCACAGTTGGACTTCGTCAAAACACCTAACTTCTTCAAAGTTGTCAACTTCATCAAACCACTTTTCTACAACCGTATTTACACCAAAACCACTTTTTCAAAACTGGTACCCAAAATTTCCCCTAAATTTCCTAGGGCCAACAGTGAGTTGTTGAAAAATAATGCATGACTTCTCTATGGGATATTTGTTCTTTGGTTGGTGATATGAGAACCAATAGAAGGTTTTGGGCACTAAGGTTGAGTAGTGGGTCCCTATAGATGTTCAAGAGAGGAAAAGTGGGCCTTAAGACCTACAGTAACATTCTGAGCATCCAACATAATGAACAACACCTCAAACCACCATACCTCGCCTCCAAGGAGTATCATTTACCTTTGTGTTGGGATATGGACACCTTTAGGAGGTTTTGGCACTAGGTATGGGTATTGTTAATTACCTTGACAATGGTTGAGGGAAAAAATTTGGTTCTTAGGCATTAAAGGTAGTTCCCGAGGCTCAAGAGATAGGAATTAGGAATTTTCAAACACCACAAATACCCTCTTTATGGGATTCATTAAATGTTTTAGACACTGGGGATGGGTTTGGCCTTGTGCATCGTTAGGGGAACTAACCTGATCCCTCTACCCTAAATGAAACTTATAGGCATCTAAGGCCAAGAACATCACCTCAAAACACCAAAAATCATCTCCCGAAGGTATCCTTGGCCTCATAGTGGGGTTATGTACACCATTAGGTGGTTTTTAGCACTACGCACAACAATTTTGGGTTGTTAACCATGGTTGATAGAGGAAAATTAGGAATTATTATCTTAAAGTAGCTTGGGGCTTAATCACCATGAATGACGCATCCAACAACCACATGTGAATTCTTTAGGACAAAATTTTGGTGTTTAAGTTCTTTTAGTACGATATCATTTGAGTTGTTATATGGGAGGCCCAACATAACTCCTCTCAATTGGGATAATCTTTAGGATTGAGTGTTTGTGGGGTCCACTATCAATCACAAGATGGAGGAATAGGTGAACAACCTACCTAAGCCACTTAGATTCATTACAAAGTTGCTTCTCCTTCCTACTAGGTGACATACAAGTTTACTTGGTAAGAAAGTGCGTAGGAAAAATGTCGAGGCATTTGTACCTCCCTTCTCACTATCAATAATATTTTTCTTTTTGTAAGTTAGATATCTATATCATAGCAGAAATTAGGTACAAAAATATTCAGAGTTTTTGGACCTCTCACATGGAGAAAATAACCCAAAGTAAAGAGTCTCATAATTATAAGCTAAACTGTCCAAAACCTTTCCTACCATTGTTATGACCTGCTGACCTGAACTAGACTGCAAATAGATACTGTAATACATAGCATAAAAATGTCTGCTAGCCAAAGACTTGAAAAGGAAGGGACTCGTATGCATGCCAAACTAAAAAAAACTATGGTTTAGGAAAGAGAAACAAGAAATACAAGAAGCTACTTCAAGGGGCCAAGGCCCAAATGTGGCTTGGTCTCCGGTGGCATTGGAAAGATTTCAACTAAACTCAAGGTGTCCCTCTTGAAGCCATTGGAACGTGGATTTGAACTCGTCTCTGCGTTCGAGTCCATCCGCGAATTCGACTCCATGCTCTCCATGTTCTCTCCATCATTCACCATTGTGAGTCGAGAAGCTTCGACAATGCCCTCACCATGAGGAGTTTCATGCATTCCCTCCCCCTTATGCTTCCATCAAACCACTCCTTCCTCATCAATGTAGGCTAGCAAAGGTGATGGAAGGATAAATTGGTCTGTTATATCGACACACCAGTCGACGAGGGCTTGAATGTGGCAAGCTAGGTATTGAATGCCAGTAGTGACAACATATTTCTCCTTCTGGACATCGCTTCTAATTCCCAATAATGAGTCTGTCATAGCCTCCAGGTGCATGACGATTCCACCATAGCAACCTTCTTGTTGACTCTCTCTTCTTCCTCAACCACACTGCTTAGGCACTCTATGGCGTTCATGGGCCACAGTGTTGTGCATTTCAAAGTTTCTCGTTCCTGAGAAATAAACCAGTGATGGATGAATTACCTTGCGAACGTTCTAAATTAAGCAGGAAGATTTGGATTTGCGATCCCTCCCACTTGAATTTGTATCACCGACATCCATCCTATCGTCTTCAATGAAGGCGTGATAAAGGATGGAGTGTGTGGAGGCCATGTCACTACTAGAGATGAAGGGAACGTTAAATTCACAGAGTTGGAGGAGCCTCCAGTGGTACCATGCATGACTCGAGACGATCCTAGATCTCACTTCACTCGTCATCAACATTAATTCCAATCATATCCAATTTTAGCACCCCATCTCAGACTCACTGTCAATAATATAACCAGTGCCTAGCATAGTAATTCTCTACCTCAGGTCTCTACCAAAGAGTTGTTTGGCCCAAATTGCCTCAAATTGAAACATAATCTAAATGGGTTAAACGACTTACAAATTGGTAACAATACTTATCACACCTTCCTCCAAACCAACTAAACTCGCATTCTCTTCCATAATCATAGCACAATGTAATGATGCCCACTTAGGTGGTTGACTATGGTGTCAAGGGTCTAGTCATAGGAGGCCAAAATTGGGTTAGATGTAGGAGGATGGTTGTATCATGCCTCTTGTGCTCATGCCTACCCTGCCATACCTCCAATCAAACCTCCATTCAATTGACATATGTCCACCCACGCATCATCGCTTTCCATCCACCTGCTACCATGAGTGCGTCTCTTCCCTTTGACTCTATCTATGTTTTTTATTTTTCCTAAATTAGGATAACAATATTAAAATACATTTATTTATTTTATTAACTTCATGTTTTTCAAGTTTCCTAAGAATAAAATGACTTGATAGGATTTGGTTTTTCTTTTTCTATTTTTATGAATTTGTGAGAAATTTTATAAAACATTTTCTTTAATATATATTTAAAATTATTACAATAACCTTGTTCGATAGATTTTACCCTTTAATTCAAGTGGAATAACCAAATTCCCACAACATTCACAATAAATAGTTAGAATAACTCCATAATAGGTAAAGTAACTAAGCAAAACAAACCAAGCAGCCTTTAAAAAAAATGTATTGACCTAATAAAAAAAAATAAAGACCATGACAAACTTTATAAAACGTTTTTCTTTAATATATTTATAAAATTATTATGTTAATCTTTAATATATTTATAAAATTATTATGTTAATTTTATTCCATAGGATTAACCCTTTTATTCCAATAGAATAATGTCCAACAACATTAACAATAATTAATTGAAGTGACTCCATATTACATAAAGTAACTAAGCAAAAAAAACCAATCCATCTTACAAAAAAAGAAGTCAACAAATACAAAATCAATCAAAAGATAAAGTTTCCATCTCAATTGTGAGATCTTTTTATTAAACATGAGATTAAAAACAAAAATAGAGAAAAAGAAATAATAACTACATCTATTCCAATACTAGGACAACCAGTACTAGGACAATCATTACAAGCCATCTACCTTTCCCTTCTACCTTTCTTTCTAGTCAAGTAGGTTAATGAGCAACCCTACCCCTTACTTGTTTTGAACCTCCACAAAAGCAACACATGTTCTTAACCATTAAACCCACTTAAATAAACTAAATAATTTAGATTTTTCACATCTAAGTTGTCAATATCACTAAAAGATCGTAATGGAACCCAACCTCATCATAACATAACAGGGAAAATGATAGACATGTTTATCTAGTTTGTTTATTCCCGCCCTGTTAAGCAGCAAGCAATATTAGGGGGAGAAGGCATTCCCAGTTCATAATAGTGGGGGAACCTGAACTCCATATGATGAAGTACCGGTCCCATGCTTCCGGTTTCAGCAGTCCCGCAAATTACTAATAGTAGGGTCTAGATCCGCTACTCTGCCCTTTTCTATACAATCGAATTCGATTGATCCATCCATTGCTTCCGTTCTTTAAAAGGCATTAACATTATACATAAGTTCTTTCCTGCTTTTAACACTATACATAAGTTTAAGTTTACATGGTTAGTTAACCCACGAGATTCAAAATTTAATATCACACAAAAATAAAATATCATTGTTTATATAAATAATAATATATTTTATTTTTTAATTATTTATAAATAATTTTATGTTAATTATTTTTTATATTTTTAATAATATAATTTTATTTTTTTACTGTCTTTGATTTAGCTTTCAATAGACAAGCTTACTTAGTTTTCCATTCAAAATGGTTAAATTTCTATCCTATGTGCCTCAATCCTTTAATATGGATTTTGCTCTCTAAAATTGTTTATTTTTTCACAAAAAATCCTAATGGGATTAGAAGATATATTCACAATTGGTTGGGATTATAACATTGATACTAAGAGAAATTTATTTTCATCATGGGATCTTATTCTCATACTTATGAAAATAGGATCGCATAATTGGATAACATTCCATCACTTTTAGGGGTGGCAGGCGGGGGATCCTGGTGGATCCCGAAGGAAATGTTGAATTAACCTTCGCTTGGGGCTTAGGCATCAAAACTAATAATGAAGCGGAATGGATGGCTCTTCTTCAGAGCCTCCACATTCTTCACTCTAAGCAGCTTCGAAACGTGTTGATAATTGGAGATTCCAGGCATGTTATCTATAAGTTGATCAATGGGTATCCTACCGGGGCAATCAAATGTCGTCGCCTTTATGACAAAGTTAAGTCCCTCATGTCTCAATCCTTTGAGGTTTTCCATATTCTCCGGGAAAACAATAGTGCAGCGGACAGTTTGGTAAATGTAGGATCCAGACTTCCCCAAGGCCACTTCAGCCAGGATGGAAATCCTCCCCTTCTCAAACACATTCCATGAATTGCAGGCTTAAGTCCTCTCGCCGAACCTCCCTCCTCCGGAGCAAATTTTGGCAGCCTTATCTTTGTTTAAATTATTTGGAAGTCCCATAGGCACCCCCCCTTTTCTCTTATCCTCCCTCCTTTCCCCCTTTCTTCTTTTCCCCCTCCCTCCTTCCCCTTATCCCTCCCCTCTCCTTATCCTTCACCCGTCATCCCTTTCTCGCCCCCTCCCAGCTGGCCTCCATCCCCCTCATCCTTTCGACGGCTTTCGGCATTTATTAGCCTGTCCCGTCCTCACTCCTTTCTTAGCCGCGTGGTTTTCCCTCCTCCTCACGGTCATAGCAGCCATTAAGTTCATCCGTCCTGCGAGTTATTTCCCTCCTCCTTCGCACGATTCTCGTCTCATTGGATTTATCTCCAGAATGTTCACCGGTAGAGACATGTTCTTCTGCTTTGCTCCGGGGTTTGGCTCTGGTTCTGCAGAAATTGTGCATTTTCTTTTGACTGTTGTAGCAGGTGTTGAAGAAGGAAGACTATAGGGCATACCGTGGCAGTCCCTCCCTCTAATTCGTGCTTTCATGAAGGAGCATCTCGCTCTTGCTGCCTTCTCTGTTTGCCATTGCAGTTTAGGTGAAAGTCTGGCCCGTAATGGCAGTTTGAATCGGGTCTTGGGATGTCTGTGTACAGGTTGGAAAGAAGGAGTGGGTGGAATATCGGCTCTCTCAGAACAGTTTGGGGACACTGCGTTGCAACAAGAGCTTGGAGACCTCAGGTGCATTCTCAGTGCTATCTTGGGTGGGAACCAAAAAAGTCCTGTCCGTCCTTTGTATAGACAGTTCGCTTGCATCTCAATTGCTGTAGATTCAGGCAGAATGGATCGAGCTGGGGAAAATGCAGGCTTAATGGACATCAGAAAGAACCTTCGTCGTTTATATGAGATGAAAGCTATAGGGATCATGGATGCTAAAGAAATGGCGAAAGAAGTCAAAAGCATGGGGGAAACTGTCAGCTACACCTCGTTGCAGATAAGAAACCATGATGCCCAAATAGATGATAACGAAAGCAGCCTGCGCGAAATGATGGGCAAGGTGGACAAAATTCAGGAAGACCTTGAGAAGCTGCTCTCTATGAACCAGGGAAGCAGGGTTAATGGGGTAAACACAGGAGCTGATCAGCCAATGGAAGAAGAGTTTGTCGTGCAGCCTAGGGCTCTCAGAGGAAAACCTTAATATCTCACTTCTGGTCTCTGTTTTTACTTATGGTTAATGTTTTTTTGTCTTTTGTTATGTAAGCAGTTTGTCAAGGTATATACTACCCGAGACCCTAGTATTTTTGAAGAAACTATGTGCACAATTTTGTGGAAAACTCTCTGGATCAGTCTGCTATGCAGCAATTTTGGTCTGCAGGAATACTCTATCCTGCCTGTGATGTAATGAATGGCTGCGCACAACCTGTTTATAAAATCCCCTTTTTTAGTTTTTGTTAAAAAAAAAAAAAAAACATTCCATCACTTTCAATTAAACATATAAGTCATTTGCATTATAAATAATTTGTGACATGAAATGTAATATAATTTTTTTATGAATTTTTCTCATAGAACATGAAAAGTTCCAAAACATCTTACTTTACTTCTATGTAAAGTAAGATAAAGGGAGTGACAAGGTTTAGATAACGGCTTCCAAGTTTTTTGTTTTGAATGTTTTTTCCATCACTTTTGTTGTAAACAACTTAATTTGCGTGTGAGGTTCACGTAATATCATTCTACAAATGTAATTAGTGGTAAGATGCATGTTTTTTTAGCACACTATATAGAGAAAATTGCCTACTTTGCTAAACTAATTTCATAACATAAAAATGCAAATTAACTTAATAATGTATTTATGGTATTTACTAATTAAAGGATAGTTTTATATTAAAATACAAAACAAAATATATCATAAATTTAACTTTCAATATGTTTACGCCGTAAGGCGTTTTTCTCCGAAGAAGTTTGGAAATCCACTGTTCCATTTCGTCTATGGAACCAATGAGCTGTGGACGCGTGTTCGATACTGTTGCCGCGTGTTCGATACAGTGCCAGAGCGAAGCATTTTTACGAGTTTTTCTGCCCGCCGGAGGGTACATTCGAACATTACCAGCATTTTCGAGTTCGAGTGCGGAATGGGGGCTCTGGGGAGACAGGAGATGATTAGAGACCTCTTATTTTGTGAAGTATTGGTGCAGAGGATTTAGTGTTTGTTTGATGATTCGTCCTCTGGTTCGTCCCAGCTTTGGTCATGAGGTTCAGAACACAATGGGCACAACTGATCTGCGGTGGATGGAAAGTGCCCCTGCACGAAGGCTGTGTATGGGAAGGCGACGGACCGTGCTGTGTATGGAAGACGACGGACTTTAGAGAAAACTCTGCGGCCAATCGCAGAAGAGCACAGTCTCAGTGATGGCGAGCTCATGGATGGCCTTCGCCCTACTTTTCTAGCGGCCAGTGCCTTCAAAGCGGGGGGATAATGAAAGATTTGCGTGGGGAGAGTATTGAAATTTTTCTCTGTCGCTTTCAAAATTTTCTTGGGGTTTTGCAAATCAGAGAATTGTTCATGGGAATCTTCATGTCTAAATTTCTTCAATAGCTGTTAAAATCATGAACAACCAGTGTATAACACTTAGTTTTCTTGTTTGTTTCTTTCCTGGCAGAATCATTACAGGCGCTGATGCCCAATGCCCACTGGCCGTCAATCATTGGTCATCTTGATCTTGATATTTGGAGGAGGCAGTTCATGTAATAAACCACTGGAATCCATACCCAAGCTAACA
>LPNX011037750.1:238639-260889 GCA_001517045.1 Pseudotsuga menziesii | reverse complement strand
GGATCAACTGATACACTGGAATCAGACTTTGAACAAGTCTGTCAACTGGTGGCTCCTCAGGTAACCCAACTTATGGTACAAAAAGTTGGATAACACACTCAAAGATACCTCCAAAGTGGTGAAAGGCGTTCTCATAGTCGAGTCCACGAGGCAACTACGGCCTAGGAAATTTCTATGTAACCATGCTAGACACTATCCAGAGTCTTGCAGAATTTCGTTAGGTTTTAAATAGGATTTTTTAATTTTTGGTGATTAAAAAATGTCCCTCAGTAGCAATTAGTTCTTGTGATTGAGTTCCATCCATAATAAAGTGCCATGGTGTCTTTTCTATCTTATGTGTACTTGGATATATTTGATGAATGTTGTTAATAAAATGAGTGCAATCTGTTTGTAAGTCTTTTTATGCAAGTTGTTTGATGAAATTACACAACTAAATCAGAAATTGTGCCTCTATTTATATCGAGGATATTATAGTGGTGTCAAATTTGGTGATGTTGCCAACCTGTGAAAACATGAAGATAGTGAGAGAGATCTTGGCTAAAAATTTGAAGGGGATAGCATCACTTCAACACATGCTTTGATATCAAGAATATCTAGCATTGGGTGATGAGATATGTGTAGCTTTATCCTTTCAAGACTATTACACTAGCAAGTACAAAACTTGGCCCCAGGATTTGGACAAGGATTCTTTAAAAGGCACAAGTCAAAAATGGAAGGGAGTTGAGCATGAAGTGTTGGACACAATGGCCACACCGAGAGGGGGGGTGAATAAGTGTGAGAGCAATTTAAACCTTTTTAATCAAAGTCTATCAAGCATTAATCACATAATTATATGCATCTGCTGAGTCAACCATAAGTCATAAGCATAAACATCACATCACAAGAGACACAAGAATATTTGGAATTTGATCTTTATTTATTGTACATGGAAGAAAACAATCTTCTTGATTACAATCAGCACAAACTGATACGAAGAGCACCAACTCTGTAAGAAGACCCAGCCTGGTTTTCTTAGCTCCAAATAAGAAGGTTTGAGGAGTCCAATCCTCAAGTGCAAGATACTACTTGCAAGCTTGATGCCAATCACTGATTGTCATCAATCTGCTGCACATCTGTGCTCATCAATCTCTACCCATCATCTCTGTTGATCAACACTGCTCATCAATCTACTCATCAATATTGTTGTTCATCAATCTCTGGTCAATCCATGTTGTTCATCCTCTTCACTGCTCATCATTCCTCATTGCTGCAACTCTGTATGGTCTGCTCACCAGTACTGCTTATCAAGTCATCAATCATCAAGGTTTGCTCATCATTGTTGCTCATCAGTGTTGTTCATCTCTGCTACTGGTTAACTGCTCATCAACCATGTTATCATCACTACTGCAATATTGTTGGCCACTTTCCAGTCATCAAATGTCATCATCAAGATTATCATCAAGGTAAACTACTCTTCATCACAAGTATGTGCCACTTATGTATGTACTGTACAAATACCAAGATACTTCTACATATCATTATGAGGTCTGAATTTAATTTTGTATATATATATCATCTTCTATAGTATGTACTGTATACATACTTCAATCTATATCATCCTCAAAAGGTGTATGCATCATGATGTACAAAACATCATCCTTACACATAGTCATATCATGCATCAAATCATCATAGTAATGAATTGTACCACTACATATTTGCCACTGTTCATACTCACTTGATTGTGCTTCATCATAGCCATCATGGTGTACAAATCATCACTGATGTTTCCATTACCATACAGACTGGTGTATCATCAAATCACAGGATACATCTTCAATTATAGTGTGTAGGGCATAATTATTGGGTTTGCATTGTACCTTCATCATTGTATATGTAAATTATCATGCATACCTCAGACTGTTGATGGAAGCGAATCCAAACAAGTCGCAACTTAGGTTTTGAAGAAGACCTCAGCCTTCAGTGTCAGTTTTGTACCTAGGGAAGTGTTCCCCTAGTGACTTTTGCCATAGTCACTTAGAGAGGGGACATAAAGTGACTTAAGTAAAAGCATTTAATTTGACTTTAGAGCATTAAAGTCACTTTTTGATCAATTTAAGTGGGTGAGTGAAATTGTAGTATCCCAAACTGAATCTGGTATAAATTATTGTGATTGTTCTTGTGTTTTGGTGTATGACTCCTGACACTTCTCTGATCAATACATTCCTTCACCTCTGTTTTGTTTGTAAATAAGGATGTAACGCTTGAATAGGGTTTATTATTAGGAACTTTCACAACACAATTCAAGGTTCCTTATCATACTAGACTTGCTCATATATACTCAGTGATGATCTCTATTTGTATCCAATTTCAGACTTAACCCAGAGATTCATAAAAATTGCAATATATATCCATAAATAACAGCAGCGTAGAAATAATGTAAATTCAGGAAATTATTAGATCTGAATAGAAGTTTAACCAATAAATAGAAGTCTGATATTTTTATTAAAGGATCACTATTACATGCCTGGAAGTGTTCGTGGGCAGATTTGGAACAAGAATTCCTTCCTAAACACTGAGATAATTGCTTCTCTGCTGTAGCAATCTTCTCAATAACAATATCACGCTACCACAGTTTTCTCAACAACAATATCACGCTGCCACAGTCCACCTCTATGCCCAGCTCAATAGGATGATGCCCAATGTTAATTTCACAAGCAATGTACAAGTAGAATATAGCGTATTATCATATTTGAATAAGTTGAGATCTAGACATACTAGGTCTTCTCAAGTGACCTTTCACACTTAGCAGAGACGTGTTGCTTGAATAGATTAATGTTGCCCTTATTTAATGATCCTTGTTTCATGTGTATATCTAGATGTCCTAGCTGCGAAAGATCCAAGGATTCGCTACCTCAAATATCAGTCTTGGTCCTTCAAATAATAAATGGTTGTGGTGAGGTTGAATAGCTATTCATAGAGAAAATATGTGACAGTATAGAGGTCGTTGCCTTTATGCATGATGGGCTGCCCTAGATATTCATGTTTTTCATACTGTTCATACAGCCTCCCAAAAAGAATGTGTTGTTCTTCTCTTCCACAAACTGTTGAAGCTCGCGCCCTTAGCAGAGACCATGCAGCTGATATGAATAGATTAGCTTATCATTGAAGAATGCACCCAGTTGTGTTGTAAGCTAATCTTTGCCCTAAATCCTCACCAACTTGATCTCTACTTATTTCTCTAACAATCTTTGTTGTCTTTGAAGTACAGTGATAGATGTGGATGATCTATCCTCTCAAATTGACTAGGATGGATAGATTTCACCACCGAACCCAATGTTGGCTAAGGAATTCACCCTCAACCCTAATTAGCTCTCAGAGCTCTCCAAACCTGTCTCCAAAAAAGATGAATAATAACAATGATCCCTTTTGGTTCAACTAACCTTCTTATATAGCTTTTAGGGTTTGCATGCATGTCATTTTTAGGGTTTGCATGCATGTCACTTTTAGGGACATTATAGTCCTCCCTCGCCAAAGATTGCTTGTCCTCAAGCAATCAACAACTCTCAACTAAAAACTGCATCTAGACACCAATACCAAGATCCCATATGAACCACTGGAATCTGGATCACCTCATGCCTCCTTGCCACCCAATCATGAATTGACCCCTTGATACCTGGATCCCAAACAACCCTTTGGCTGATACCAAAATCCATCTAAATGCCCTTAATGAGCCAAGCAATCATAAGTTGCACAAACTCCTCAGAAGACTGCTCCGTCATGCCTCCAAACCTAAGCATCCTTCGAAAAAACTCCTGGAAGCAGAGGTTGGCCCTCTCCTCTATAGCAACTCCACTGATGTCAACTGAGCCTGTAAACCTGGGTGTCTCCTCTCCGTCATATACCTGTCTACCCAATCTCTGTATGGATACACTTCCTTGTTGGCTGGTCCACAAGGAATGTGCTCAACCACCTCCTACATGGTTGAACCACTATCCCACAAAAGCAACTCATGATCCCATACCTAATCCAAATCCTTTGTGTCAGATCTCTCCTCAGTCACCTACAATTTTGAGTGCTCATGTAGAATCATTGCTGAAGGCTCTCCCCTCAAACCATGAGTGCCACTCATGCCCTCATGGGTCACAATTGTCTTGCATCATGTGTAGGTTGCGATATCCTCTTGGGCACTCACTCGACCGGTGTCATCTGAACCAGGATCCCAAACATCTGTAGTATACCCATTTCGGAAAATAAGGGATGCGTCCATGTCACTATCGGCTAGTCCCTGGAATATGTCTCCCATCAACGCATTTGCATCTACAACCTGAACCATTAATGGCCCCTCCACAAGATGTGGCTCACAACCTCCATACTGCTCGGCATGTATAGAATCAATCCTCTTTGTGTCATGCCTCTCCACTCGTTACTGTGAGTTTAACTAAGGTTCCTCTTCTACCTGCTCTTCTACCTTATGTTCATCCCGAAGACACAAGGGTGCAATATCTGATCCCTCATGGTCCAAACTGTCATATGACAAGAGAGACCGTGTGAACATGATCTCATCTTATTTAGAACTTCTACCTGATAATGGATCTTTGCTTTCTTCATGATCAATTGTAGGTTGATCTATGATTGTTGATTTATTACACTCTAAACCACAATCAGCATAGAAATTTTTGGATGCCTTTTTGATAAACATACCAAGTCTTCCCTTCTTGCTTCGTAGTAATGAATCTTCAAACCATTGCAAATTATGCTCTAAGCTTTGTTGTGTCTTAGCAAGGTTCCTCATTAACTCCTCCCAAGTAGGCTCCTTTTCCTCTAATGGCGAGGCAGCAAGAAAGGTGGGTAACAGCCTGCCATCTATAGTTCTTGCCATTGTTGCAACCCCTGTAAGATCCCTTACCAATCTCACTGGAACAGTTTTGAGGACTGATATGTAATGGAGCTTTGCGATCACAATAAAGGCACTCTCCTGGAAGTTGTAGCAGACTTTAATATGCTTTGTTTCTTGGCAATAGATATACTTCCACAAAAATGAAACGAACTCTCCACAACCAATGTGTCAAATTTCTTATAACACCATGTTCATGCCAATTTCCCCACAGCTGGCCAAGAACATGCTCTGATACCACTGTAATATCCCAAACTGAATCTGGTATAGATTATTGTGATTGTTCTTGTGTTTTGGTTGATGATTCCTAACACTTCTCTGATCAATACATTCCTTCAACTCTATTTTGTTTGTAAATGAGGACGTAATGCTTGAATAGGCTTTATTAGTAGGAACTTTCACAACACAATTCAAGGTTCCTTATCATACTAGACTTGCTGATATATACTCAGTGATGATCTCTATTTATATCCAATATCAGACTTAACCCAGAGATTCATAAAAATTGCAATATATATCCATAAATAACAGCAGCGTAGAAATAATGTAAATTCAGGAAATTATCAGATCTGAATAGAAGTTTAACCTATAAATAGAAGTCTGATATTTTTATTAAAGGATCACTATTACATGCCTGGAAGTGTTCGTGGGCAGATTTGGAACAAGAATTCCTTCCTAAGCACTGAGATAATTGCTTCTCTGTTGTAGCAATCTTCTCAATAACAATATCACGCTGCCACAGTCCACCTCTATGCCCAGCTCGATAGGATGATGCCCAATGTTAATTTCACAAGCAATGTATAGGCAGAATATAGTGCATTATCAGATTTGAATAAGTTGAGATATGGACATACTGGGTCTTCTCAAGTGACCTTTCACACTTAGCAGAGACGTGTTGCTTGAATAGATTAATGCTGCCCTTATTTAATGATCCCTGTTTCATGTGTATATCTAGTTGTCCTAGCAGCGAAAGATCCAAGGATTCGCTACCTCAAATATCAGTCTTGGTCCTTCAAATAATAAATGGTTGTGGTGAGGTTGAATAGTTATTCATAGAGAAAATATGTGACAGTATAGAGGTCGTTGCCTTTATGCATGATGGGCTGCCCTAGATAATCATGTTTTTCATATTGTTCATACAACCTCCCAAAAAGAATGTGTTATTCTTCTCTTCCACGAACTATTGAAGCTCACACCCTTAGCAGAGACCATGCAGCTGATATGAATAGATTAGCTTATCATTGAAGAATGCACCCAGCTGTGTCGTAAGCTAATCTTTGCCCTAAATCCTCACCAACTTGATCTCTGCTTATTTCTCTAACAATCTTTGTTGTCTTTGAAGTACGATGATAGATCCGGATGATCTATCCTCTCAAATTGACTAGGGTGGATAGATTTCGCCACCGAACCCAATGTTGGCTAAGGAATTCACCCTTAACCCTAATTAGCTCTCAAAGCTCTCCAAACTTGTCTCCAAAAAAGATGAATAATAACAATGATCCCTTTTGGTTCAACCAACCTTCTTATATAGCTTTTAGGGTTTGCATGTCACTTTTAGGGTTTGCATGCATATCAATTTTAGGGTTTGCATGCATGCAATTTTTAGGGTTTGCATGCGTGCCATTTTTAGGGTTTGCATGCATGTCATTTTTAGGAACACTACAGAAATTAATATTTTAGAAATAAAATATGAGCATTTAATTTCAGCCCTTGATCTAATCTAATCTCCATCGTTAGATTAGACTCACCCTAGGGTTTCCTGAAAAAGGCATGGGAAAGGCATTTTCCCTCACTTTTGCAGATTGAAGTGAGAAGAGAGAGCTAAGAGAGAGAAGAGAGAAAGTTTCCATTTTTCTTGAGCAAGAGGAAAATTTTCCAACACGCAAATCGAGGGAAAGGACAGCAACAAAGAAGGCACGAAAATCAAGGAGAAGACAGCAGCATTTATTGCTAGTCCGTATGGTACGGTTTTCGAGGCAGCGGGCACATTTTTTTAAGCATATTTTTTGGCATGATTTTCGAGAAAAAATTCCTTGGGCACAAATTTCGAGGTCCGTACGGTACTGTCCATACAGCGACACGAAAATTGAGGCAGAAAACAGAGAAGAAAAAAATCTGAGTTTGATTTTTTTCCTGTTTGGCACGAAAAACGAGGCAAAAATTTTCTCTTCCGGGTTGAGATAAGTTGGTCTGAAAATTTCTAAGTTTTGCTGTAAAATTCCCTATAATAAAATCTCTCTCTCTGACTGGTTTTCCCCTAGTGCGTTTTTCCAAGGCCATTGGCCAAAAATACTAGTGCTCTGTGTGATTAAATGGCGTACTGATTTTTATTTACTATCACTGAAAAAGATTAGTTACAGAAATGTTTTAAGTCTGAAAAAATTTGTTTATTTCCAACACTTTATTTTTCTGAGAATGTCATAAACAGAGATAACTTTTACTTAAAACCAGTGGCTAAAAACTAGTGAAAAATCTACAACATGGTATCAGAGCGGGTTGTGGCAGAAAATTAAATTTTAGCAGTGAAACAGTGATTTCCAGAATTCAGAAAAACCTTTGTGACAGTAGTACATTTTGTTGAAACTTGTTCTTTGAGAAAATGACTTCCGTGGGGTTGAGAACTGAGGATAGGTTGGATGGGGCAACGAACTTTGTCTCATGGAAAGCCCGGATTTTACTTGTGCTGAAGGAAAATGAGTTGTGGAAAGAAGTAGTTAGAAACACTACAGCAAATCCCATTACTATTCCTCCTTCTACTAATGCAGCGTTACTTGCAGCCTTTAATAAGAGAGATATTAAAGCCATAAGGGTAATCTTAGATGTTGTTAAAGATCATGTTATTCCTCACATTTTAGTGAATGATCATGCACATGAGATGTGGTCTGCTTTGACCAGGCTATTTGAGAGTACCAATGAAAACAGGAAGATGGTGCGTAGGGAGAAGCTGAAAAACATCAAGATGGTCAAAGGAGAGGTGTGTATGGCCTATCTTATTAGGATCTCTCAGGTGAGAGATGAGCTTGCAGCTGTGGGGGTGGTGCTTACTGGTCCTGAGTTAGTGCGGACAACCCTGAATGGGGTGACTGCACCATGGACTGTGTTTGTTCAGGGGTTGGTGGCCAGAGAGAACTTACCATCTTGGGACAGGGTCTGTGATGACTTTGTTCAGAAGGAGACTCGCAGGGGTTTCTTACAGTGCAGTGGTTCTACTAGTAGGGGAGATGAGGAGGATGTGGCATTGACAGCGAAAGGGAAGAAGCAAAGCAAGAAAGGTCCCAAGAAGGGTGGGGCCAAGCAGCAGCAGGATGAGCAGAAGAAGGATATGAGCATTGTGAAGTGCTTTGCATGTCACAAGATGGGACACTATGCTGCTAGGTGTCCAAACAAGAAGAAGAAGCAGCAGACAGCCGCTTCAACTGAGATCGATGATTTTGCAGCTAAATTTCAGAGTGAGTTTTCACTATGCACTGGGCAAGTTGAGAGAGAGAGAGCATCCATTCTCACCAGTGCGGATGTTGACAAACAGAGGGAGTTTTACTGTGTGACAAACCATTCTTACAGTGCATCTACTTCCAGCACTTGGTACATAGATAACGGAGCCTCGAGCCACATGACAGGTGCTCGTAAGATGTTCTCCGAGCTTTCACAGGCAGATACAGATGTGGAGGTTGTGTTGGGAGATGACTCAGTAGTCAGTGTAGTTGGACGTGGGACCATTACATTTCAGAGGGAGTCCATGAGTCCCATGGTATTGCGGGATGTATTGTATGTGCCTGGGCTGAAGAAGAACCTAGTGTCAGTGTCCATGATCGAGGATCAAGGTCTTGGGGTGTCTTTCATTGATGGACACGTGCATATGTTTCCCAAGACTGCAGGACCATCTGCTTCAGTTGCCATTGGAGCGAGATGTGGGAAACTATATAGTAGCAGCAGCAGTGAGTTGTGTGAGCTTTGGCATAGGAGGATGGCTCACTTGCATCATCCAGCCTTGGGATTGTTGAGGCACATGGTGACAGGTTTAACGGAGTTCAACACAGGGCAGAGCGATGCGTGCAGGGAGTGTGCTTTGGGAAAGTACACCAAGACTGCTTTTTCGAGCAGTGATAGCAGGTCAACTGGTACTCTTGACTTGATACATTCAGATTTATGCAGACCTATGTCTTCTGTGTCCTTGAGAAGATACGAGTATTATGTGACATTCATCAATGACCATTCCAGAAAGACCTAGATCTACTTTCTGAAGAGCAAGAAGTCTGAGGAAGTCTTGCAGAGGTTCCAAGAGTTCAAAGCTCTTGTGGAGAACTAAACAGGGAGGAAGATCCGAGTGTTGAGATCAGATAACGGGGGTGAGTATACCTCTAAGGAGTTAGATGGATTTTGCAGATAGGCGGGGATCAAGAGACAGTTGACAGTTCCGTATACTCCAGAGCATAATGGAGTAGCAGAGAGGAAGAACAGGTCCATTGTTGGAGCAGCTCGAGCTATGTTACATGACCAGTCACTTCCTTTCTTTCTCTGGGCTGAGGCTTGCAGCACCGTTATATACCTTCAGAACAGGAGTCCCCATCGGGTAGTGGGGAACATGACACCTGAGGAATGCTTTCCAGGCAAAAAGCCTGAAGTTGGCCATTTTCGTATATTTGGTAGTCTGACTTACTCTCATGTCCCTTCAGAGAAAAGGACAAAGTTGGAGCCCACTGCAGAGAAGGGCATCTTTGTGGGCTATGATGAGACTGCGAAGGCTTTCCATATTTATCTTCCCTCTCAAAGGAAAGTGTTAGTTAGGAGGGATGTGAAGTTTGAGGAGGAGCGACCCTTCAGGAGGTTGAGAGTGTCATAGCAAGGAGAGCAGTAGGTCCCTGCACCTCAGGTTGTGGCACAGGTTCCATCTACACAGCAGTCAGGATCACAGGTTTCCGGGGCTAGAGGACCACAGAGTGTTGGCACAGGTTCACCAAGTTCAGTGGTTAGACCAACAGGGTCTTCGGGGACAAGTGATGGGTCTACTATTACAGGTACACCTTACAGGGGATCGAGATCAAGATTACACGGTACACCTGGTGTTGGCACACCAGCTTCAGGTTCACAGTTGACTGGGGGGCTTCTAGCTCTGGTAGCTCTTCAAATGAGGACAGGCCAATGTGGGAAGAACGTTCAGGGAAGAAGAAACCTAAGTGGCTTCGGGAGACCTTGAAGGATGCCTTAAAGGCTGGGACACCCAGTGACAAGGTGAGAGCCATCAAGATGCCTGACAGATTGGGCATGGCGTTGGTGGCTTGTACACGAGATTCTAAGCCTTCTACTTTTGAGGAGGCCTCCTAGCATTCGGTATGGAGAGATGCCATGATGGATGAGTACCATTCCATCATGAAGAATGATGTATGGGAGATTGTTCCGAGACCGGAGGGGAAGTCAATGGTGACTTCTCGTTGGCTTTACAAGCTGAAGCATTCGGCAGATGGGAGTGTGGAGAAGTACAAAGCCAAGTTTGTAGCGCAGGGGTTTTCACAGGTTGAGGGCATTGATTATGATGAGACTTTTGCGTCGATTGCTCGATATACTTCTATCAAGAGCTTGATCTCCATTGCAGCAGAAATGGGTTGGCAGATCCATCAAATGGATGTGAAGACCGCATTTCTTAATGGGATCATACAGGAGGAGATTTACATTGAGCAACCTCAGGGATTTGAGATACATGACAGAGAGACACATGTATGCAGATTGAAGAAGGCCCTTTACGGGCTGAAGCAAGCTCCAAGAGCTTGGTACTCCAGGATTGATTCTTACTTGTTGAGTATGGAGTTTCAAAAGAGTGAAGCAAATCCAAATCTCTACTTCATCATGGTTGGAGATGATCCGCTTGTTCTTCTGCTATATGTTGATGACTTGTTTATCACAGGGGGAGAGAGACCCATTGCAGCTTGCAAGAAGGATCTTGCAGCAGAGTACGAGATGACTAATATTGGGCTGATGCATTATTTTTTAGGATTGGAGGTTTGGCAGGAGCCTGGACATATTTTTCTGGGGCAAGGAAAGTATGTGGTTGATATTTTGAGGAGATTCAGAATGGAGGATTACATGCCTATGTCAACACCTATGATCACCAACTGGAAGAAGCTTCATGCTTCTGAGGGAGAGTTGGTGGACCCTACTTTATATCGTTAGCTTATCGGGTCATTGATGTATTTGGTCAACACTCGGTCAGATTTGTGTTTTGCAGTGAACACTCTTAGCCAGTTCATGGTTGAGCCTAGGAGTGTGCATTGGGTCGCTGCAAAACATTTGTTGCGCTATCTTTCAGGGACAGTGGATTTTGGTTTGGACTACAGGAGGTCAGAGGGGATCAGATTGGTTGGCTATACAGATTCAAATTGGGCAGACAGTGTGGCAGACCGGAAGAGCACTTCTGAATGTTGTTTCAGTTTGGGCTCGGCAACAGTGTTGTGGTTCAGTCGAAAGCAGAAATCTGTTGCATTGAGTACTGCAGAGGCTGAGTACATGGCAGCCAGTTTGGCCAACTGTGAGGCCTTGTGGCTTCGCAAGTTGCTAGTGAATTTATTTGGTCAGGAGCTTAGGCCTACAGTTATTTACTGTGACAATCAGAGTTACATCCAGCTCTCTGAGAATCCGGTTTTCCATGACAGGTCAAAGCACATTGAGATCAGGTATCATTTCATCTGAGACTATGTTCAGAGAGGGGCAGTGATGCTTCAGTACATTTCCACAGATGAGCAGGTAGCAGACATTCTGACGAAGTCTTTGGGAAGGGGCAAGTTTGTCTTCTTCAGAGACAAGTTGGGAGTGGTGCAGAACACCTTCCTCGGTAAGAGGGAGTGTTTGTTTTGTACCTAGGGAAGTGTTCCCCTAGTGACTTTTACCTTAGTCACTTAGAGAGGGGACATAAAGTGACCCTTGCATTAAATGACTTAAGTAAAAGCTGTTAATTTGACTTTAGAGCATTAAAGTCACTTTTTGATAAATTTAAGTGGGTGAGTGAAATTAATATTTTAGAAATAAAATATGAGTATTTAATTTCAGCCCTTGATCTAATCTAATCTCCACTGTTAAATCAGACTCACCCTAGGGTTTTCTCAAAAAGTCATGGGAAAGGCATTTTGCCTCACTTTTGCAGATTGAAGTGAGAAGAGAGAACTGAGAGAGAGAAGAGAGAAAGTTTCCATTTTTCCTGAGCAAGAGGAAAAATTTGCAGCACGCAAATCGAGGGAAAGGATAGCAGCAAAGAGGGCACGAAAATCGAGGAGAAGACAGCGACATTTATTGCTGGTCCATATAGTCCGTACGGTACAGTTTTCGAGGCAGTAGGCACATTTTTCGAGGAAAACATTTCCTTGGGCACGGATTTCAAGGTTCGTACAGTCCGTACAGCAGCACGAAAATTGAGGCAAAAAACAGAGAAGAAGAAGAAAAAATCTGAGTTTGATTTTTTTCCTATTTGGCGCAGAAAACAAGGCAGAAATTCTCTTCCGGGTTGAGATAAGTTGGTTTGAAAATTTCTGAGTTTTGCTGTAAATTTCCCTATAATAAAATCTCTCTCTGGCTGGTCTTCCCCTAGTGGGTTTTTCCAGGGCCATTGGCCAAAAATACTAGTGTTCTGTGTGATTAAATGGCGTGCTGATTTTTATTTACTGTCACTGAAAAAGATTAGTTACAGCAGTGTTTTAAGTCTGAAAAATTTTGTTTATTTCCAACACTTTATTTTTCTGAGAATGTCATAAACAAAATATAATTTTTACTTAAAACCGGTGGCTGAAAACTAGTGAAAAATCTACATTCAGGACTGTTCATAACCTAGATCATCATTAGTTGTTGCAAATTTCGAAAGGTTCTTCCTCCATCGAATTTTTCAGTTAGGGTTAGGGCACACTCTTACCCCCGAGACCCTTGTGAACTTTTGGTATCAAAAGTGTACTGTGTAGAAACGTTGTTGTTATGTATCTTCACAGAAGAACCTCCATAAGTTCACCCAAGAAAGAAGAAAAGACAAGAAAAAATTTCTGTTGTTGACTGCTTTTTCTCCACAAATTTTCTCAGTCAATTATACCTAAATCGCTTTCTTCATCGTTGAGATGGTTTGGATTGTGGATAGCTAGTTTAAGTACTCTTCAATGGATTGATTAAGACAAAAAAATTGCTGCTCCAAAAAGGACTGCTCCTCCTACTGCTGTTTCAACCCAAGAAAAGATCTTTGCTGCAAAATTAGGACCTTACTGCTGTCACCAAAAATTCGGGTGTTCAGAGAAGCTTCAAACCTCAGGGCTATTATAAGTTTCAAGCCAAAAGAAATTGTTTAAGTTCTGTGGGAATGTCTGTTGTGACCCCACCAAAGGAGACTCCTTAGATCAAGGAAAACGTGACTACTCCCACTCCTAATTTCTTGCCTCAGACCACCAAAAACATGACTACTGCTACACTGCTCCTCAGTCACTCTGCTGCCCACGAAATCCTCAGCAGAAAATACAAAAGGAAAGAATAAAAAAAAACTTTGCAAAAGCTTGGTTCTGCTGCTACTAGTTTGTTGTTATAACCATCTCCAACTACTACAGAAAACACCCAAAAAAAATTGTCTTGACTGCTCCCACAAAATCTAACACTGCTGCAAAAAAATCCGTTGGCTCTCCTGCTGCTACCTCAGTCAACCACCCGAAATTCAGAGCTATCCTTTCATCCAAAAAAGAATTGTGTGAAATGAGTGAGGGCGTTGGCCTATTTATATACATTTCCAAACCAATTTTGGAGCCGACCAATATTAAAAGACGATTTTTATTTTTAATTATTTTTTAATTTAATTGGAGCCGACTTCAACAAGGTGAGGATGTATTTTAATTTTTAATTTTGACTTTGAATTACTATTTCAATGGGCAGCCTTGTTGGCTTGTTATATGTATTTTCCTTATTTTATTCTTTTTATTCTTTAATAATTAACCTCCCAGCAACACATCATTTTAAAAATTATAAGACTATGTCCACAAGTCATTACCATTTTAAGGGTATCATCCACCCTATTAGGTCATCAATGATGTTATGTCACATATTCTTACCATTTAGATGGTCATAAGGGCATGTCTTCAAGCACACCCCAATAGTCATAAGAGGGACCAAGGGCCCTTATTCAAGATCTCAGGGTATACTCCACCTTTGACCACAAGCAACTTAGGTCACCACAAGCCATGTCATCATCTTAGTGTCATCATGCCACCATGTAAGTGGGTGGAAGGTCTTCCTTATGCCCTAGGACCATCCCCAAGGGTATCATCTTCATCTAACCATGTCAAGTGGGCTCCATGACCTTTGCAAGGGCATCAGGGTCTTCATCAGGGGTTCCAAGTCTTCATGGACTTCTTCATCAAGCAAGGGGCTTCATAGTCTTCTTTAACCACCTCAACCACACTAGGAGACCCCAAAGGATCAAGATCTAGCATGATATCACCTGTGGGGTAGCTTGGTCTTCTCCTGGAGTACCATGACACCATCAAAGCATAAATGACCACAAAATGGGTCATTAAATGCTTCTCCAACCCATCTAAGGTTTATCCATCGTCTTACCATGGCTTCAGGACCATCTCCAAGGTCTTCAACATCTTCAACAAGGTGGTGGCTTCAATATCCAGCCTTGTGGGTACGAGGACCTTGTCAACTGGGTACAAGGTGCTTCAAGGCACAAACCCACTCTGTACGGGGTCCAAGGCACTACAAGGTACAAACCCACTCTGTAAGAGGTCCAAGGCGTTGTAGCTGGGACTTGGTGGCATCAATGACATCTTGTCGGGCCATTGCAAGTCCATGTTGGCATCAATGACAATTTCATCAACATGAAGGACAAGAGGAGAAAGCACGCTTGTAACCATATTGAGGATTTGTGCATAGAGGAAGACCAAACAACAGCTTATGAGGACGATGACACCAATATAATGGATGGGTATACCTATGAGGTAGTTTTCAAATTAACAAAAGATGAGGACACAGTAGCTTGTCCTACTTATGGTGACTATGGGGATAATGAGGAGTGTGGTTACCAACTAAGTTTGGCATGCTCTTTATTATTGACAGCAACAGAGACTCCATCATCCTTGGTAGCCAAGACACGGGAGGGCATGAGTGGCACTCCTGGTTTGAGGGAGGAGCCTCTCGTGATAATTATGCATGAGGAGTAGATAGAGTTGCAAGTGATTAAGGAGAGTTTGGACATAGAGAGTTTTGACCATTCGCTCGTTTTGCATTGTGGGGATCTTAAGTCGCTTCTGTTGGAGAGCCCACTAGAGGCTCAAGGCTTAACTACGAAGGAAATGTCTGAGCACACTCCTATAAGACTAACCAACAAGGTAGTATATCCATACATGCATTGGGTACTTTGATATGGACACACATGAGGATACAGGTTCAACTAACATGAGTAGAGTTTATGACTAGCCCAAAGTCATTGCCAGTGATCGGGACAAACTTCCTTTGCCAATATTTGAGATCAAGTATGGTAGTGGATTTGCAAACTTCACCTAGATACCTATGCAAGTCACTATTCATGGTGGTAGGTTCAGCCGTTACAACTATATCAGCTTAGAGTCCCAAGAGAGGAGGATGTAGGCGAGGCATGAAAGACAGATGGTTATTATTAGAGTGGTGCAGCATAAGCATGGTGGCCCTTTTCTGAGATTAGTTTGGGATCCAAGGATTTCAGGTTAGACAATTCAATAGTTGACATATAGACAAGATCTAATGACATTGGTTCCGTATTAGAGCAATCCTTTGAGGGGTGGATCGAGATGTTGCATTATCAAGTTGCTCTACTTATTGGCAATAGTCAAGAGGTTCCTCATGTCAGCACCATGACGGACAACATATCAAGCGGAAGATGTTTCATCTCTTTTTGGTTGGTTTGGGACCCTGGTATTATTTCCAGTTTCAATCCGGGTCAGTTGATGGAGCATCAAGTTGTGATGGCGTTGCTTGAGGATAAGCAATCTTTGGGAAGGGAGGATTGTGATGTCCCCTTCCACTAACATGATGACTAGTAGCCTAGCTAACCCCATAGGGTAGAGCCAATGAAGACAAGGGGGTCATTCCTATTGTCACTTGGATTAAAAAAAGTATTTATCTCTAAGTGACTAATAACATGGTATTGGGTGTTCCATGGTATTGGGTGTCCCATGGTATTGACCATGGGTATGGAGCTCCAGTGAAGTATAAAAAGAAGGGCAACACCTCACTTGGCATTGGGATATGATATGCTTCTTATTTGATCCCATGAGTGCTCTTATAAGCTAAGGGTTTTTCGTTAAAGGTTTTGGCAAACCCTCTTCCATTCTAGTTATTGATTTCGGTGGTGCAACAATTCCACCCTAGTCAATATTATAGAGATTTCACTCATAATTCTCACTTGAGCTTCATCTTTTGGTTTGGAATCACTTCCAGGTTTATTTGTGGAGTGTTATTAGTATTATGTAGCTGCTATAGCAGCCATTAGTTCTTGTGATTAAGTTCCATCCGCAATAGAATGCCATGGTGTCTTTTCTATCTATGTGTACTTGGATATATTTGATGGATCTTGTTAATAGAATGAGTGCAATATGTTTGTAAGTCATGTTATGCAAGTTGTTTGATGAAATTACACAACTAAATCATAAATTGTGCCTATATTTACATCAGGGATATTACAGTTTTTATGAGGAAAACAAGAAACGTAGTATGATAGAACTACTCAGATGATATAAATCTTGAAAAGCCGATTTTAACATACAAACAGATAGGGACCAATTTCAAATGAAAGAATTCAATGAGATTGGTGAGTGAAAGAACCACCCACTACATCAACACAATAACCATATTTTGTGTGATTGGTCACAATTTGCAACAAATGCCACATTTTGTAAATGAAAAGTGAATGTAATGCTTACTACTGGTGCACCCCTCGAGGGAGACTTTCATTTTTGTCATGGTTTTCTGTTATTTGGCAATGTGCCAATGATTTTTGAGTTATGGTTGGATCTTGATCAGGATTTTGTGTCTTCAATGCCAAAGAAGACTATGGAACATCTAAAACGCCCCATTTCAGGCAGCATTAGCCAGAATACGGCAATTAAAAACATCTTGCAATTTGGACAATCTGTTGTTTAATTTGTGATTCAGGCAATCTGGGTCAATTCACAATTCATGAATAATGCTAAGATTGCAGTTTAAAATGCCCAAATTGCAGATTTGGATAAGATTGCAATTTCAGCTGCCGAATTTGGGTAGAATTTCACCTGAAAAAGTAGCAAGAAACAAAGCATTTTAGTTAAAGGTTAGTCCACACCTTCAATGCCTCTCATCAGATTTCGGGGTTTTGAGTTTCAATTGGACAACTTAACTTTGTATGCCTCTTTATGAGACTCTGCACATGGTAGACTCTGCCCATGGTCACTACTGACACCTGTTTTTTGTAAACTGCTCATTATACATATTGTTACATTAATAAAGATATAAAAAATCATATGAAAAAATGTGTGATAAGGCATGGCCGCTCAAGATGATACGAATCTCAAGAAACCCATTGCATTATATTGACAGATGCATTCTAATTTTAAATAAAAGGATTCAATAAGGTCTAGATCGACCGCCAATTACCATATTTTGTGAACCCTAAACATACGACATCAAACTAAGTTATTTGTTCAAGAAGTCTGACAAAGTGAATGGAGCCTTCGTTCGATAGTAAAGTAGGGATGCTTCATACCATCAAAAAGGTTCAAATCCTCGGAGAGATGTTTTGCCCCTTGGGAGTTGTCTCAATCATGCTAGTAAACCATTTTATACGGTTGAGGCCAGGTGCAAGTGCGCGGTGAATTTGGTAGGACACATATCCACCTGAATCATCCATGTCAAAAGGATGTTTCAAGAGCTGACTTGCATTCCATTGTATTGCTCCCCAATTAAGGAAGGGCGCAATTGCCACAAAGTGACAATTGTAGGAATCAAGTAAAAAATCTGTTGAATTATTGGGTGCTAGAAATGCACCTTTTTGCTTACTCCTATTCAGCCCTTTTTCCCTATTTTTTCTATTTATTTACAACCAAGTCATTATCTTTCCCAAGAATAGGTATGGATTCGAACAGGTATAATCCATTATTGCTTTGTTACATTAATTCTTAGAAATGCTTGTGATTATGGATTTTATTCCTCATTATGTTGACTTGTGAAGAATTTATGAGAAGTGAAGACCTCAATGAATCCAGGAATATCGGCTTGCTGATACACGTGGGTGCCTAAGTACTTGGCAACAGTGGCACATCTCCAGGGACTCAGTTTGGATCGTTGCTGAAACAGCTCAGGCTATTCCCCCACGCGGTCAACTGAGACTCATTCAGCATTGGATCAGTTCTAGTTGTAAAAGCGCAATTGATTATAGAACAAAATTCATTCTAATGTAACAATCATTGTAACTATTTCTATTTTTTGCATTGTATATTCGATAGCCTAAAGATCGGAGATCTTCATGGCTGCGTGAATTAAGGAACCTCAACTGTCTTGTCTCAATATATATGGGAAGGAGAGATCATGTAGAAGGTTAGGCTTATTTTGGGGGAACTTACAGTAGGAGTGAAGAACTTTGTAATTGAGATCCATTATCAATGAAAGAAGCAGCATTTTCCTGATTACTGTGTATTAAGTTTTGAGAGCATGTAGCGATATCTCTGTTAGAAGGTGTTATCACGAATCTTGTAGTTGCCCCGTGAGGTGATCCTATTCAGGATGACAGAAGAAAGGCAACTAAAGTTGCGACCTACGGTATCCAAGACTTCCGAAAGAACTCGGATGTCACACCAATCAAGGATACCGGCACTTTAGACCCAGTGAAAACACAGAGCCCAGGGGGCGTCCCTACGACCAACAAACCCTAAAACAAGGAAAATGAATAGATAACAGAGGGAAACTTGGTGGGATATCTTAGTATAATGGTTAATTAGAGTTTAGTTCGATTACCAAGAGATTATGAGTATCCAGGTGAAAAGCCCCAATTTTACCCTAGGGTTTTATGCATAAAATTGGGATCTAGGGCAAAACAGTGAAAATTAACAAAATTGAACACTCAAAATGACTGTTGGATGTAGGATTAGGCAAATGAAGGCAAAACCAACAATACCCAGTTTATAGTTTTGGAGATACCCACTTCTCCCAAGGAGGGGCATTTTCCCTAAGTAGCAGGCCAGTGCTTTGGATGGGCAAATGGAGTATGATTGTGATGAAAATTTAAACTTAGGGGTTTTATGTTTAATCCAAAAGTGGGTTTTAAGTGCAATAGCTCACCGCAAACCAAAACTTGCAAAGCACAAGTACAAGTACAAACACAGAGCACAGGTTCTGGTGGTAAGAGGGAGTCAAGTGGACAAGATCCTACAGTCATTGACTTGGAGGATGAGCTGCAGCAGGAGACAATATTCAACAGCCGCAGCAGGTTGACACTAGGCCAAGGCCTAAGTGGTTTAGGTCCACAGTACAGGATTCCAGGCAGATTGATCCTCCACAGAGATCTTTCAAACGGAGTGTACCACCAGAGAGGCTTAGTTATATGGCACTGATGACAGAGTTGATTAACTCTGAACCTTCCAGCTTCGCGGAGGTTGCACAACATGATGTGTGGAAGGAGGCTATGGTTGAGGAATATGACTCCATTATGAAAAACCAAGTATGGTAGGTTGTGCCGAGGCCACAAGGGAAAAAAGTGGTGGGATCCAGATGGATCTACAAGGTGATGATGAATATGGTTGTCATTGATGACAACACATTAATGACAAAGCTTGATTGACAATGGCAAGCAAGCACAATGAATGGAGGACAAGATAAGTGTTGATGATAAGAGCATTGGATGACAAGAAGTATATGGCATGAAGGTGTAACAAATGTTAATGACATGGCATGAATGATCCAAATAGCCCATTTTGTGGTCATTTGTGGCTTGATAAGGTCATATTAGTGATGATAATTGGGTCTTGGAAGCCCTGATCTCCTGGACTACCCCTATCTCATGATTGATGGTTGATAGTAAAGATGTCTTTGGAACCACTTACTCATGGGTACTTGATACCCTTGATGAAGATCATGGTGGTAGTCTTTTCTTGGTCATAAACCCAAGATGCCCATGGCTTATTAATGGAGTCTTTATCTTGATGAAGCACGTGCAAAAACCCTGAAGCATTGCTTAATAACCTTTATCTTGCTCGTGGTGCTTATGCTACATAAGCTTGTATGGACGTAAAGATGTCAAGTAACCCTAAATGAAGCTCTTTGCAAAGTTGGTCTGCTAAAGAAACCCTCATCAAATTATTTAATAAATCAATGATGAGTACATGAAGTCGGCTCAGCAAAAACAACATTAAAAAATTATAAATAAAATTTATGCTTATAAGTATGTCGGCTCAAATTTTTTTTTTATGTTCGAACTAGTATAAATAGGAGTGAAAACGCCATTCAAAAAATAGGGATTGTAGCAGAGCTCTGAAATTGTGAGCTGCCTGAGGAAATTCGTAGGTAAAACAAACTGAGAAGACTGAGGCAGCCGCAACAGTTTGATATTTTAATCTTTATCTCTAATTTCTGTGCATGAAACATTCGAATGAGACTTGACAGCTCTAAATTTGTCAATTGATATTTTTGGGGTTATCCTCGGTGGTTACAATACCTAGAAGAATGCAAGCAGCAGTCAGTTCTTGGAGCAGCAGACATAAGCTTTTTTAACTCTGATATTTTTTCTGAATTTTTATCTCTGCATTTTCGTTACAGTCTGAGACAAATTCAAGCTAACTGGGGTTGACTTATGACTGGGTTTGAGGATTGTTAATGATTAATCCTTTAGCAGAATTTGACTGTGCATAAGGGCACATATCTGAGGTAAAATGTGCAGATCTGAGGAGCAACATAGTTCAGAATTTCGATCTAGTTTTGATGACTGGTAAATGATTTTTGAAGGACCGTTACATGTCTGATCTGGGGTATATTAATACAATCTTACAGCAGTAGAAAGACAGGTGATAGTACAGCAGGCTTGAAGGATATTTTGGCATGAATTAGAACTTAATTGATGATGATGATATGATGATGTAAAACAGTATGGTCTAATTTTAGTTTGGGTTTGTATTAATTCCTTAAGTACTTCGTGTTGGAAGGCTTAGAAGTAGTGAAATATTTGTAAGGTGTTTGGGTTCTGAAAGGTCTGATAAGAAGAACAGAGGTCGATGAACTAATTTCTATATAAGTTTGAGATTGCTTAAGAGTAAATATGAAGGGTTGAGTATAGAAGATACTCAGACAGACATCAAACAGAACAGGAAGTTTAAAGCAACAAAGATTAATGATCAGAGTTGATGAACAGCAGGAAGATTGACAAGGCAGTAACAAGGTGAACAGGTTGAGGACCGTGATGAGTGGACAAGTGATGGACAGATCTATGATGATATAATTATGAGCAGAATGAGGATGATGTGATTGAGATGATTGTGATGATGTAATGTGACAAATATGTACTTGTAATACAAGTTGGGTCTTGTATCCCCTTCTTAGTAGGATCTAAGAAAAACTAGGCAAGGTCCTAGATAAGGAGTTGGTGCTCTTTTATTTCAGTAGGTGCTAAATTGCCTCACGGTTGCAGCCGTTTGAAATACAAAAAGATTACAAATAGTATATCTTGTGTCTCTTGTGCAATATGTTGATGATTATGTTCTTAACTTAATGAATAATTAACGATATAGGTTATTGATGAATATGATAATGAAGTAAATCTCTGAATGAAGATATGAGATTTTGATTGAAGCTAAAATTTAGATTAAGTATAGGCTCACCAATTCACACCCCCCCCCCTCAGTGAGCCATTGTGTCTAACAGGTGAAGCATGCAGCAAACAAAAGCGTGGAGAAGTACAAGGCGCGCTTCGTGGCAAAGGGGTTTTCACCGAAGGAGGGTATTGATCAGTGAAGCACGACTCGCGCTGGACTCACGAGTACTCGCCACTGAACTCGCATGGACTCGGCCATAGTGATGCCCATCATTCAATTAATTCTTAGATCATCATAACTCGAGGGGTTGGATGCTTTCAAGCCGAAAATTATTTCATGAGGAGAACAGGTCAGTACGAGAATGCTGCATGAACCGGCCACCGGCTATCAAAATGACAATTAACGAATACTGTCCCAGACTTTAAAAAAAAATATTGTAAATTGGTCGAGGCCTATTGAACATATATGGGGCCTGTTGCCCACCTATTTCAAGTAGGTGGCAACCTCATGTACATTGAAGATGTAGATTCTGTGCAGTTTGTACCATGGAAAAATTCTGGGGATTTTTCATTCAGCAGGGCAATTATGCCCCTTTTGTACACGAAATGTCCGCT
>LPNX011037750.1:156817-234711 GCA_001517045.1 Pseudotsuga menziesii | reverse complement strand
TCAGTTCCTGTAGCAGAGAATGTAAAGGTTCCAGCCCAAAAGGATAAGCCACCCAAGGCTTTAGTAAGTTCTCCTCAAGTCAGTAAAGTGTCAGATCATTTTTAGAATGTTTTAGAAGAAAAGACAGTCAAGGCATGCCAGAATGAATCAGTGTTTTTTCAGAATGTGGACAGTGTACATAGTGTAAAGGATCATTTTATTTTTGTTAGCTTCCCGGAAAATATAAAGGATGGAATCAAAATAAAGGAAGTTAATAAAACATGGCATGAGCAGTTTTTTGATAGTGTGGACTTTTGGCAAATTTTCAAAGATGTGAGGCACTATCAAAGTCACAAGAAACAAGAAAGGGTCAAACGAGCCACAAATCAAGTTTTTCTTCAAAAGATAAATACTTGGTGTCCTAAGGGACACTCTCTGTAATGTATCTCTAACCCTTTTCCTTGAATTCTTTTAACAGCTTTGTATTATTTCATTCTTTGAAATTATTTATGCATATATGTATGATCATTGTGTAGTCATTTCATTTATTCATTATTTATTATTTATTGGTTTCTACATGAGGACTTATGTTGGTTATTGGTGAGAATTTGTGGTTGCAGAGTTTAGAGTTCTCGTATGCTCTCCGATGATCGAACACACGTCCCCAAGTTGGAGCCAGATGTTGCCCACCTATTTCAACTAGGTGGCAACCTCATGTACATTGAAGATGTACATTCTATGCAGTTTGTACCATGGAAAAATTCTGGGGATTTTTCATTCAGCAGGGCAATTATGCCCCTTTTGTACACGAAATGTCCACTCCCTTGCGTGGGATAATTAATGTAACTTTATATGTCATCATGGGTCATTCCTCTAAGGATGTCACCATGGACTTTATTATCAGGAAAGTCCTCTTCACCGAGTGTTTTTTTTCCCCTTCCAGTTAATTTTGTTAATTAACAATTTTAATTGGTTGGATTTTTCACTCACAAATCCTCCAAAGTGGTGAATTGGCGTTCTGATAATCAAGCCCATGAGGTGGCTAAGGTTTCAAGTTGTTGTCCATGACCATGCTAGCCATATCTTGTAGTCTTGCGGAATTTCGTTAGGATTTTAATTTTTATTTTGATTTTTTCTTAATTAATTAATTTTACCATTTAGTGGTTAATTAATTAAGTTTTGATGTAATAATGTAATCTCTTGAACCTTGGCATTTTGTAATAGGGGCTATGAATGCAAATGAAAAAGCTATGACACCCCCTAAGCCATTGGTTCAAGTCTCATGTCATTCTAGCAAGGGGTTAAGAAGTTAGACCAATTTGGGTTAAGACAAGGTATTTTTTCCCAGGAAATTAATTTAATTTCCAAAGGTGAAAAATTAAATTATTTGATTTTGAAGGAAAAAATCAAATAAAGCCATGGTAATTAAGTTTGGGAGGTGGCTAATCATAGTTAATTTTTATTTAAAAACCCCCCTCCCCATGGTCAAAATAATTTTTTGAAGATTTCCCAAGTGGGGTGCTCCTCTTGTCTTAATAAAAATTAAAAATTAAAAAATTAAAGATCAAAAAAAAAATTTAATTAAAATATTAAAAATTAAAATATTAAATAAAAGATTAAAAGATTTAAAAAATAAAAAGATAAAAATAAAAAAATATAAGATTAAAACTTGAAGGTAAAAGATTAAAAGATTTAAAAAATAAAAAGATTAAAATAAAAAAATATAAGATTAAAACTTGAAAGTAAAAGATTAAAAGATTTAAAAATAAAAAGATAAAAAGTAAAAGTAAAAGATAAAAATAAAAAATAAAAGATAAAATAAAGATTAAAAATTAAAAATTAAAAATTAAAAATTAAAGATTATATAAAAGATTAAAAAATTAAAAATAAAATTAAAAATGATAAAATTAAAAATTGAGTCAAAGGAAGCCCCACTTGAGTCATGGAAACCCTAGATCTAAGGGTTAAGCTTTATTGTGACATGGATCTATCTTTTTGACCATTGATTTGAAAAGGCACCCTTGCTTATGATTGTTGGATGGCTTGCAAAGTCAACAAACCTAGATCTAGTGGTGGAGATCTAATTTAGATCTAGATCTAATCTTGGCCATTAATCTTCAAAGGGTTGGGGTTGCTCCTCAATATAATGAGGGTCTCACTCCCTCATTAGAGAACTTCTCTCATGCTATTGTTATGCTGCTGAAATTCTTCCCTCTTCTCCTCTCATATTTTCTCAAGCATTTGGCCCAAGCCTCTTGCTATTGTTGTATTGAATCTTGCCCTAGTTGGGCTATAATAGAAGAAAGCTTTGAGGGATATTGAGCCGTCATTCTACATTTCATGCATCTTTTGGTGAGGTAACTTGTATATATATTTGTTTGATTTGCATTTGTATTAGCTTAGATAGCTCTCCACAAAGTATTTTGTGGAGGGATTTGTAAGTAGAAGTATTTATGCTTCCATTTGTGAGTTTTTAATAAGATTTATCAAAGTATTTTGGTAGATTTATTGGGTGCTCACCTCTTTGCTTACATTTTGCAGCTCTCTCATAAGTTTATTTACAGGTTTTCCAAGCCAAGGACATCTCTCCAAGGGTTTCTTTTTTCAAAATTTCATTTCGGCCATTTTTCTTTTCCCTTCCTAAAACTGGGTTTTATTCACTGTATAGTGAATATAACCATTGTTTTAGGGCTTTCATCCATTATATATTAGTATAAAGCTTTAAATCTGCTGTTTTTATGTCATTTTCAGCCCAAAAACGCTCATTTTTAACCACTAAAATTTCAGTTTTTTCCAAATTTTTAAGTTCAGTTTTTTTTATAAAATTTCCGGGTTTTACAATAATCTGTGCTAACTTTCTGATTCAGTTTTCTGCAGTAATTTCCAGCAAGTAAAGTTGCTGGTTTTTTGCAGGTTTAAGCACAAAAGAGGAGGTTATGCCACCCAAAATTGCCTAGAAAAAACCCAGAAAAAGTTTTGGTCCAAAAGGGACCCAAAAAACCACTTCTTCTCTTCTCTTCTAAAGGATTGTAAACCCCAAAAGAGAAGTTCTCTTTGGGGTATTCTCTGCTGCAAATCTGTATATGAGTAGTGTAGAGATAGCTTAGAAACTAGTTGTTTAGATTTATGCAAGTTTATTTTCTGTTCACCCACCTTCCCTTAAGGGATTGAAGTGAGGTTAAGATAACTAGTTTTATTTTCTGTTTACCCACTATCTCTGTGACAGACCACCATCTCTGTCACAGAGATTGTTGTGTGGTTAAGATACTGTTTTAGCTAGTTGTATTTTCCTTTCAAGTTTTATTTTCTGTTGAAGGGGTAATCATACAACCCACCTATCTGGTGTATCCTCTGCCCACTTGCCATCTCCCTTTAGGGACTTCAAGTTGGGTATGAAAAGCAAGAGAAGTGGGGGCTTAATTAATTAGAACAACATTCATTTTTTGCTACAAACTCTCACACTTTATTTTTCAGTCCAAGATCAAGTACCAGCATCTCTCATAAGGGATACCGCTTGGTTGGTCTTGTTGACAGTATAAAATTAACCTTGCATGCTAATCACCAAGATTAAAATTTACCCTTAAAATAAACCAACAACAACTTCACTACCCCCTGTTCCTCTACTCGGTTATCACCCTTCGGGGTACTCGCGAGATACGACAGGGGATAGAGGAGTCTTAGTTTAATAGGCATCCATCTAGCTGTTTTTCCTGTTGATTAAAAACAGTGACCTCAGAGGCGACTTGGGGTAGAAGACCGTGGGAGGTCTCTAGGCGTTCTACGTCCCCCTTGTTGAGCACCAGGCCATTGGGGTTTGACCTGGGAGCTACGGATGGGCTTTGCTCCCACTTTGTTGAGCGCACCAGCATTCCCTCTTTGACTTGAGAAATACTAGATTGGGGTAGTCACACCACCGGATCTAAAACTTAATCAAAGATTTCACCTCTAATAAAATTTATTAAAATTTACAAGAGACATTGCAAAACATCCTACAAACACAGGTCACTGCTATTTATCTTTGCCTTGCTGTTCAAGGTTTTTACTGCAAGTACTTTCACATTTTATTTCACTGCAAGTTTTTCCTTTCAGTTTTCGCAAAATCTTGTGGTGGCATCTTTAATTCATTTGATTAAGTAATCAAATTGTTTAGTAATCTGTAGATCTTGTGTAACACAATTGATTCATTTCGTTTCAACATTTTTTGGGTAAAAGCTTAATAATTGTTCCATTTATTCAATCTGTTCATAACATCTGATACAACTGTGGATATTGTTAATACTGCTTAACTGTTCATTCATTATTGTTTATATTGTTCATAGTATTCGTTTGTCCATATTGTAACCTGTTTTGATTGGGATAACAACTTAACCTGTGGGATAATTAACTTAGATTGCATCCATTGAAAGTTGCATTCTCTGACTCCATTATTTAGGCACTGGTTATATTAAAAGGATTGACTGTCATTAAAATATTGCATCTTGCATTGGTTTGACTGTCATCTCTCAAAACTTTAGCCTCACACCTTAAAAAGATCCATTTAATTTGTAATAAATTAAAAAATCTGAAACTTAGTTTTCCGTAGGGACTTCTCCCCTTGGCTCTGTTGGGATCTTGCCTAAACGGAGGAGTTGTGGACTGTGGTGACAGTGGTCCCCAGCTCTCGCTTGCCCCCAAGGACACACATAGCAGGTTGTGACTTTCCTGTTCCTTAAAGTGTGAATTAGGCGGCAACAGGGCCAGTAAAACCTCTGCCCTAGATGCATGTCGCCGATAAGAAAGAAGCTATGTGACAGGAGGTCAAAATCTTATCATCATACAAACACAAATTATAAATTATATATAAAGTTATAAACATAGTTTTTCTTTGTTTTATTTATTATAGATAGTTATAGTAGTGTATATTTAGCTTGAGGAATTATGTAAAATTTTAGAGGAACTAAAGCATCTCATAAATCTACAAGCAAATAAAAATAAATCATTTATTTAATTTATCTAAAATTAATTATAATCATTAATTTAATAAAATAGTAATATTTGTTTCTTCATAGTTATATTTAAAAATTAAATGTATTAATATTATGCAATATTTCAATTTACTTTTCTTAAGTTCACTTGGAAAATAAATTAAAGTGATCTAAATTAACTTTAGTGAAACACTAGTTAAAGTGAAAGTGAGATTAGAGTTTTCGCTTTACCTAAAGTTATAAAAGAGAGATCAATTGGTGGAGAGGACACACACATTTGTATTTCGACAGAGACAGGATACAGACAGGGAGAGAAAGTCAGACAGAGGATTTAGCTGGGAAGACGGAGGAGCGAGCAGCAAATTCACTGAGCTTCATACAGCTGGGTCTTACAATCACACAGGAGGGTGTTGAGGTTTAGTTGGGATTTTCCCAGTGATTCTTCTGGGTACTGCATTCGCCAGGTTTGGGTGAATTTGCAGTGATTGTAAAAGTTCCATATTTTCTCATAATAAAATCTATATCTGACTGTTGCACCCGTTTTCCCATCTTGGGTTTTTCCGAGGGTTTTCATACCCAAAAATAACTATGTCATTTTAATGCTGTGATGTTGTGAGTTATTTCTCAGTTTTATATTTTGTTGCATACTGTAAAAGATATTCATGTGTGGTTATCAGTAAATATTTTGAATGCACTGTTTAGCACTAGTTGAATATTAAATGAAAATTTACAATGTGTATGACAGAAAGCAATAGGGGATGCGAGTGTCTCACAAATGGATAAAGTACTTGGATATGCTTCCCTTAGACTCTAACGAATTTTTCTTTGAGCTTTATTTGCAACATAGGTCAACCTTCAAAGGCAGGTGCCCTAGAAGCCTTCTGGGCTCCACTACTGACAAAGACTCAACCTTTGCAAACTAGTCTCACCTTAATGCCCTGTGGGGGCACATGAGCCGAACTCTATACAAGGAGTGAGTGCTCGTCCTTTGACCATTAAATTTTTCAAATCACTTTACATTTCACAAGATAGTAGCCAACCTACAAGAGCAGGTGCCCTGGAAAGCCTTCTGGGCTCCAATAAATGACTAAGGCCTAGACCTGCTGCCAGCGAGCAGTCCATAGCCCCGACGGGTTTGCCTCCCCCTGCCACCCTTGTGGAGGGCAGATTGAGCCTTAAATTATACAAAGAATGAGTGCTCAAACTCTTGGCCACTGACTACTTTTTAAACATTTAGACATTTTGCATCCTTTAGATATAGCTTTTATGCGTTCTAATGCTTTAGTGTTTAGCAACACTATTATGATGGAGCACTTGCTTTGAGAACTAAAGGATAACTACCCTGTGAACCCAGCCACACTGGCCAAGCCACATATTTCATAGCCAGAGACACAAGTAACATGGAGTCTATCATACATAGGGGTCACAATGGGGAAAAGGATCTTCAATCTCACAAATCTCAGTCAGTCTAAGTCATGGGATAAAATTGAATGTGGATGAACTGGATGGACAAGGACAAATGACATGGAACCATCCTAGCACCAAGGTTTACAATTTGTACAAGCATGGCATGAGCAACAGTTTTCACGTCAAATTCATCAATTAATCATAACACGGGTTAAAGCACAATAGATATAGGCATAGGTCACCATAATCATCCTAACATGATAACCATAGATATCTGACATACATCATAGAGCAAAATCAAACCATGAAAGTGTATACCTGGTCTCACCATATATACCTGTCTCCCCCTGATAAGCCCCTCTATAACTGTGTGTACCAACTCTAATCTGCTGCTCTGCTATAATGAACTAGATCATCACCAAAAGCATCTCAATGGACGCCTGAATCTCAGTCCTGGCAAGGAAAATCTGATGAACAAGGCTCTGGAATAACTGAAGCTGTAAAAATCCATGCTAATACCCCATGTAAAAAGTAGCCCGAAATAGAATAAGAGACAAGTTTGCATGCTGCATCATGGTAGCCCAGCTGCAAAATGTATATGTGATAACAGAAGGCTAGGGCCCACCTTCTCCCAGAGGTGCCAAGATTAGTTAGTTGGTGTTTTCTTCAATCCTTTAGTTCTCTGTGGTGTGAAATTGCAATTAGATTACTTTCAGTTTGCTGCAACAGTTTGGTTAATTAGCATAGAATTTAATTGATTAAGAATTCCTTTTGCTTGATTGAATGGTGTGAGCATTAAGAATAGGATTTCCTTTCATTAGCTGATTGTTGAAACAGTCGACTGGGTAGTGTAACCTTTCTTTCTACAAGTGTGTTGTTTATTATTACTATCACCGTTGTGCTCTCCTACTGCGTATTACTATTGCTAAATCTCTTTCACGAAGTACTGAACAAGTACATTACACATAGAATTCCTTTTATGATTGAACACTGCAAGTATAATTTAATTTCTTTCATGATGATGTTTTAGGATTTAACTTCTTGCAAAAGCAATTTAGCTAATATATTTTTGAGCTGTAGATGATCACATAGAAGGAGTGTTAACTTCCTTAATCTTGATTCGTAGGACCTCAACTTTAGTGCATTAAAAGTTTGTTGTAAAAGAATGCGTGCAACAGGTTAATTAATGGACAGTATTAGCAGAAATTAAATGCTCAGAACAGGAATGAAAACCACAACACTGCTAGACAGATACAAGGAAGAAAACACAGAAACAGAGTCACAAACAGAAGTTGATAACGGAGTTCACCCCCTCCACTGGGCTACGTCTCCGGGTCCCTCTCCAATGGGTACCGATCCAATTAATGGCTTTAAATTGTACAAAATGGTTCTGGCATCAACTTCAGCAACTGCAAAACAGAATGCTGGACAGAAAGTCTTCAAGACTCCTCTCTGTGGAATTACAATCTGGTCTTCAAAAGATAAAGACCCAAAATGTAACAGAGAATACAGTCGACTCTAATACAAACAGCAATCTGGAAACTACAGCAAAATCTCCAAGCTTCTATGACAGAGAAACAATGTACTGTGCTCTCAACGAACTGTGTCCCCCCAATCGTCCCTAGCTTCCTCTATTTAAGCCTCATAAGTAACGGATTTGCCTTCTTTCACACAGCTGTTACCAAGGAGACAAAACGTAAAGGAAATGCGACTGTTCACATCCCCTGCCAAATGCCCACTCGTTATCATAGCAGGCTGTTCATCTTCGTAACTGAACCAAAGAACCAAAAAAAAACGTTACCAATGCGTCGGTTCCATTCCCTGAGACGTTGCATCCAAACTGTGTACCAACTGCAAAAACCATGATGGAAAATCCCCGCACGAACACATGCTGAGTATTTGAATCGGAAGTTTTAGTTATCCGGCTTCCGCCGTTGCAGAAGAGTGATACGCAACGGGCTCCAATTTTTCACTCCGCTGATCTCTGTCTCAATCGACTGTCGGCTGGTTTTTCAAATCGGAACGCATGTTACTTTGGTCTTCGCAGTTGCGGACGGTCAGACGGTAAAGTCTCCCGATTTGACTTTTTCAAACCGTAAGTCTTGGGCTTCCGCCATTGCGACTACCGGAAGCGTTCTCCTTTATCTATCCGCCGTTGCAGCTCCCGAATCGCTCCAACTTCCGATCCCTTATAGCTCCGACGTTGCGGCTCCCAGAAACGTTATCCTTCCGATCAAGATTGTGCCCATCGTTGCCGCTGTCGGAAGCCTTTATATCTCCGCCGTTGCGGCTCCCGTTCCGCTTTCGACTTCCTATCCGTCCGACGTCCATTAAGCTTCCACCGTTGCGGAAGGGGAAAAGCTTCCGAGCCCCACCGTTGCGGAAGGGGAAAAGCTTCCGAGCCCCGACGTTGCGGAAGGGAAAAGCTTCCCGACCTCCGATGTTGCGGAAGGAGTTCTCTTCCGACCTCCGATCTGTGTATTTTTTTTGCCGTCCGTTTGTTTTCATGCGCGGCTTCTAGGAACCATTGTACCATATTGGATCGTTAACAAGGAATGATCCGCCGGATCAAATCTTTAATGGTCAATGTGTTGATTGAAGTTGGATTGAGCAGTTGGCAGAGCATAGATTAGCAATTAGATAGATTGGGTGTCTTTCATTTATTGATCAGTTACTGAATTGTTTACGCATAGACTTTGCTTATTTACCTTTGAAATAACCACACTTTGCGTAATTACCTTTGAAATAACCAAACTTCCCTGGGTTCCCAATTTATATTGAGCACTCTGTTTATTAAGTCCAAATTAATAGGCAATTATAGTGACCAACATGAACCTATGACACTACAACAGTAGCTGGGATCAAATACACTAACATACTAAAACAAGCCAACTCCAAATCAGAAGCAATTATGGATATACCAGAGAAGAACAAACATATTTTCTGCAAATTCCAAAAATAAATGTAAAAAATTTGCGGTGAAAATCCATACCTCGTGATTGTAATACTTGTATGAATAATTAAACCCCTCCCTCTGATATTTTCAACAAGTTGTCCACCACAAGTTTGACAGGTTTCAGAACCCTTAAGACCCAAATTATGAGAATATGAAAGCCTTGACAATTAAAAGCTCTGTTCATGGACTCGAGTTTAAAATTATACGGCTTAATTTGAAACATTATACTCGATCAAACAAGATCAGGTAATCCTTCGTAGGCAAATTTTCAGCGCCTCTGCCCGGTCTGCCACTCTACCTCTCTATTTTTCGCAGTTAAAATGTAAACGACGGTAATTTTAAATTTATTTTTAGTGTATTATTTAAAATCAAGCTCAATAAAAAGGTTATTAAATGAAAGAAATAACCTAGCCATGAGAGAATTCTTGATCACTTAGTCATCATGACTCGTGAGGATTATTCCAGTTTAAAAGATGGCATAGATACTATGCCTCCTCTTACATTGTAGGAATCTTTTAAAAAATATTGCTGAACCCATGACACTACAACTTTAACTGGGATCAAATACACTAATTTACTAAAACAATCCAACTCCAAACCAGAAGCACTTATGGATAAATCGGAGAAGAAACAATCATATTTTCTGCGAATTCGAAAAGTAAATGTAAAAAATATGGGGTGAAAATCCTTACCTCGTGATTGTAAATCTTGTATGAATAATTAAACCCTTCCCTCTGATATTTTCACCAGGCCATTTGCTTGTCGACCACAAGATTGACAGGTTTCAGAACCCTTCAAACCCAACTAATGGGAATATGAAAGCCTTTGACATCTGTCAGTTCTGTTCATGGACTTGTGTTCAACAGTCTATATCTGCATTTGAAGGATTATGCTCTGATACAGCAAGAAAGTGACGGAATCCTTCCGTAAGCAAATTTTCAGCACCTCTGCCCAGGCTGCGACTCTGCCTCTCTATTTTTCGCAGTTTAAATGCAAACGACGGTGCAATTCAGAAAAATCGAGTTTCGCGGTTTAAATGCAAACGATGGTGCAATTCAGAAAAATCGATTTCAAAGTGGAAATTCCTATTTCTATTTTACACTCCATCTTTTATACGATATTTATTAAAAAGCAATGTTGTTCAGAAAAATCGAGTTTCGCAGTTTATACACTCCATCTTTTATACGATATTTATTAAAAAGCAATGTTGTTCAGAAAAATCGAGTTTCGCAGTTTATACACTCCATCTTTTATACGATATTTATTAAAAAGCAATGTTGTTCAGAAAAATCGAGTTTAGCAGTTTAAATGCAAACGATGGTGCAATTCAGAAAAATCGAGTTAAAAGTGGAAATTCTTATTTCTATTTTATACTCCATCTTTTATACGATATTTATTAAAAAGCAATGTTGTTCTTAGATATTTAGTTTTGAATTTTAAATGTACTTGTGTTGTATAAAAAAAAACCAAATTCATTAAAAACTAGTTATTAAATATTTTTATTTTACACTTTATTTTTTTTATAATATTTATTAAAAATTAATATTATTTTTTGGAAACACAAACGTATACCAACAATTTTTTTTGCGAGAGGAGGAGTCGCCAGGCTAGGCGCGCGCGTTAGAGGAGTTAGGGCTTTCAGGCAGCTGCAATGGCCGCCCCAGGGGGCGGGGACCCCCCTCCCCCCCCTTTCAGCAGAGCTGGACGCCTTCAGGAGGTTGGTCGCCAGCGGAGGCAAGAGGAAAACCCTGTTCACAGTGCCGAAATTCATCAAAAAACTGGAGGAAATCCCGGAAATAGCATTACCAGAGACGACCTCGGTAAAAATTGCACTCGCTCTGTCCGAGAGAGGCATGGTCAGTCAGTTCATGGGGCTCTGGCCCTCGGCAAAAACCACTGATGATTGGATTCAGAGGAACTGGAAGCCTCATCTCAAGCAAGGAGTCACCTGCTATCCCCTGAGCAGCGGCTACTTCCTATTCGAATTCATAAATAAGGAGGACAAGGACCTCATTTACAGAAACGGCCCATACTTCATGGGAACCCAGGGTCTGTATCTGAACCGCTGGACGCCGGATTTCGATCCCATAATAGATCTGCCCAAGGAAGTGCTGGTATGGGTCAGGCTCCCCAACCTGCCGGTACACTGCTGGAATTATGAATCGCTGTAAATGATAGGCAATGGCATCGGGAAGTTCGTGGACAAGGCAGACAATAAGTCCATCTACAACTGTGCAAGGATATGCGTAGAAGTGGATCTAGAGGCAGGACTACGGGAAGCAGTGAAACTAACAGTGGGCACCTAGACACATTATCAGAAAGTGGACTACGAACACCTCCCCTTTAAACGCAGAGCCTGTCAGGAACACGGGCACTTTCAGAGGAACTGTCCGAAGATCCAAACCCCAGAGAAGGATGAAGCTGAGGGCTGGCAGAAGGTCAAGAAAAGCAAAGCGGCCCCAAAACCAAAAGATCCTAGAAGCGTCCAAGGGAAAGACCAGCCTCCTGTAAATCCAAAGCCACTGAAAGACCCTCTGAAAGAAGGCGCATCAACCTCAAAGGAACCGACGAAGGAAAACATTGAGATAGCTTCTCAACCCACGCCCCCCTCAGAAGATCCGGCGAAGGATAAGAGCAATTCTCCAACAAAAGAATCTCTGAAATCGGATGATGAGCACATCAGCATAGGCTCAGATCCAGGAGCTGACTCGGATGAGGGGGCTACAGAGACCAGCCACTCAATTGGATCCCCTGAAAAGAATCCAAGAGGAAGGAAGCCAGATCGGAAAAAAAGGGAGGAGAAATCATACAGGGATGTCACAGCAGGGGTTCAGCAAACCATCCCGGACATGATGGAAACCAGATCTTCTAACAAAGGCAGGGCTCCGAAAGGAGCCACCCCACCCTCCTCTTGATCCAAATGCAGCTTGTCTCCTGGAATTGCAGAGGTCTGGGAAGTAAACTGAAAGAAGAAGCAATCAAAGATATCGTCAAAATGAATTCCCCAGAGATACTTCTGATCCAGGAGACGAAGATGAAGGAGCCTGAGACCATCCAGGCTAGCAAAAAATTCTGGAAAAAAGGTGACGGTAGAGCAGTCAGCGCTAGGGGAGCCTCAGGAGGTCTGGCCACCTTCTGGAACTCCAGCACGCTTGATCTGCTAGAAGATTTCAGCAACATCCATTGGCTTTTCACAAAATTTCTGCATAGAGACTCGAGGTTCCAGATCAGCCTCTTCAACATCTACGCCCCGGTTCTTCTTTCTAAAAAAAAAGAGTGTTGGGATTCGTTGAACTCCTTCCTTTCCGCCAATCAGCATGACAACCTTGTTCTTGCAGGCGATATGAATGTTACCCTCGCCCTCTCAGAAAAAAAAAAGGAGGTTCCTCGGTTAGAGACTCGACCCGGGAGTGGGTTGAAGACATCATGATGGACTGGGGACTGGAGGACATCAAGCCCAGCAAAGGAAAATTCACATGGACAAATAAAAGAGTGGGACCAGGTTATATTGCTGCACGTTTGGATCGCTTCCTTGTTCATTCATCCTTCCTGACATTAGGTCTCTTCGCAAATTCTGAAATTCTCCAGGCCTGCACTTCAGATCATAAGCTGATTTCCCTTTCTCTGACTCCGGGAGAAAATCTGGGTCCTACCCCCTTCCGTTTCAGCCCCCTTTGGGTATCCATGGAAGGCTTCAATAATGTGGTCTCGGAAACATGGAAAAAGCCTGTCACTGGTTCTTCGTTCTTCATTTGGGAAGAAAAGTTGAGACGGCTTAAAGAAGCCCTAAAGCGCTGGGCCAAAATTCAGCCATCCCCAATCGCTGAAAGGAAAAAAGCCCAGCGCGACCTAGGCAACCACCAGCTGCTGATGGAGGACGCCTCGATCACCCCGGAGATGCTCAACACTGAAAACGATCTGCAAAAAGCCTTGTACAAGGCGCTGAGGAAAGAAGAGCAATACTAGCGAATAAAGGCTCGCTGTCTTTGGCTCAAGGATGGAGATAAAAATACCTCTTTCTTCCACAAGCATGCAGAAGCCAGAAAGAATTACAATACCATAAGAGAAATTCATTATCAGGATCAAACTCTCAATAAATTGGAAGAAATCAAGAATGCAGCCCACTCTTTCTACAAATATCTCTTCACGGAAGATTCAGAAGACCCCCCAAGCATGGATCGGTACCCTCTGAATGTGATCCCTACGCTGATCAAAGAAGATGAGAACAGAATGATGATCGCTCCAATTACAACTGAGGAAATTTACCAAGCTCTCATTGGAATGAACCCCGACAAAGCGCCAGGGCCTGATGGGTTCTCGGCCAGCTTCTACACAGCCTGCTGGAATATCATTCAAAAGGACCTGGAAAAAATGGTTCGGAAATCTCAAAATTGCAGAAAAATAGGAGGGAGTACCAACTCCTCCTTCTTGGCTCTAATTCCCAAAGAGAAAGGGGCTCAAAGCTTCTCCAGATATCGGGCCATCTCGCTGTGCAACACGAGGTACAAAATTATCACAAAAGTCATTGCAAACAGACTCAAAAAAATCCTCCCCAGGATCATCCCGGAAAACCAAGGGGGCTTCATCCAGAACAGACAAATTCAAGACAACATAATTCTAGTTCAAGAGGCAATTCACTCAAGTTGCCAAAGGAAGGAAAAAGGTATGTTAGTCAAACTGGACCTTGCAAACGCCTTTGATAAAGTTAGACTAAACTTTCTCTTTGTTGTTATGTTCAAATTGGGCTTTCATCCCCAATTAATCAGCTGGATAAGTGCTTGCATATCGGGACCCTGGATAGCCCCCTTGGTAAATGGGAGACCGACAAATTTCTTCCAAGCCTCTAGGGGGCTAAGGCAGGGCTGCCCTCTGTCTCCATTGCTATATGTCATTCAAGCCTCGGTCCTAAGCTTCCAGTTGGACAATAATCTCCAGCAGCGATCTCTAACAGGCCTCTCAATTTCTGCCATAGTAAAGAGAATAAATCATGCCCAATTTGCAGATGATACCCTTCTCCTGGGTCAGGCTAATCTCTCCACAGCAAGATCCTTCAAAAAGGAGCTGGACGCATACAAGGAAGCCTCATGAAGTGAAATAATGAGGAAAAGCAAAATATATGGCTGGAACTGCCCCCCCATAGAAATGACTGAGATATCAAGAGCGCTGGAAATGGAAGGAACAACAATGTGGGACTCAATAAAATACCTTGGAATCCCGCTTGTGAAAGCCGCTCCCAAAAAGAACATTTGGATGCACCTTGTGGATAAGCTGAAAGCAAAAATTTTGGCTTGGGGGGCTTCTTGGCTAAACAAAGCAGGCAAAATAATATTAATAAACTCTGTGCTGACCTCCCTTCCGGTTTATCAGGCCTCAATTCTATTAGCCCCTAGAGGAATTGTGAAGGAAATTGATAATCTCTTGAAAAAAATTCTTTGGGAAGGGGGAAGGAATAACGAAAGGAAAATGCATCTTGTCAGCTGGGACAAGGTCAAAGCTCCTAAATGGGAAGGAGGGCTGCAAATTCGAGATATGGCCACTCAGAATCTGGCCATGGGTGGAAAGATCCTCTGGAAAATGATAAGAGGCAAACAATCTTGGAGCTCCAAAGCTCTTCGAACTCAATATTTCAGAGGTCACAAAGAACGGTGCCTGGACCGCCCTCCCAGAACTCGAAAAGGCTCCCCTATTTTCTCCCTCTGCCTCAACTCCCTCGAAAAGTTCACCTCCATGCTCACCTGGATTCCGGGGAATGGAACAAGAATCAAGTTCTGGGAAGACTCCATTCTAGGGCAGCCCCCTCTCAATGTCTTGGGGGGAATGGAGAACATCAAAAACTGGCTCCATTCAAACCAAAGATTTACACTTTGGGACTTATCTCGATGGGGCTCGGATGACTCTTGGATCGATTGGGAACTGGGGGATGTTCCGCATGTCCTTGAAGCTGAAGCCTGCTCCCTTTTAGATGCCCTTCAAGACCTCTCTCCCATTTCGGCTATTTGGAAGGATAAAAAAGGATGGGGCTCCTCCTTAGGCCTCTATTCTGCTGCTGCTGGTTACGCAGCCCTTAAAGCCATCCCGTGGGCTGCCCCGGACCCCGCTGTATGGAGAAACCTCTGGCTTTACCCCTCCCTCCCCAAAATAGACCTTTTCTGCTGGTCCCTTCTACATGGAAGCATTCTTACCTGGGATATTCTTCTCAAAAGAGGATGGGAAGGGCCTTCAAGATGCCCTCTGTGTGCCAGACATGAATAAACCTCGACCCATCTGTTCCTTCAGTGCTCCTTTGCTTTAGAAGTCTGGAATACTCTCCTTGCTCAGCTTAATCTGGATCTTCCCTCCTCCATCGCCTCCTTGTTTACCTCCTGGCCCGACTGTGCTCCTTTTCCCTTAGCCAAACTGAAGCTTATAAAGCATTGTTGGATGTGGTTCCCAAAAATCCTCTGCTGGAAAGTGTGGCTAGAACGCAACAATAGAATTTTTAGGGACACGACAGCCACCCCTGCCCAAGTGGCCAATAAAGTAAAGGCGCTGGTAGGAGAGTTGGTAGCCTCAAATTCAAATATCTCCAATGAAACTACCCCGGACAGAGAGGAATACAGCTGGTTTCAAGAGATTGATCCTTCCCTTCTCTCAAGGACTAAGATTGTCTCTAAACACTACTCGTTGTGGGAAATCAAGCTAGAGGAGCAAGAGTTTATAAAATGGAGAGCATCCCCGAATGAACATATCCTACACGTGGACGGGGCCTCGAAAGGGAATCCTGGGCCGGCAGGAAGTGGAGGAGTCCTGCTAGACTATTTCGGGAAAATTGTCATAAACTTCTCTTGGGGGCTGGGTCAAAGAACCAATAACACCGCTGAAATTATCGCCATGTGGCAAGGACTGAAGCAAGCAAGAAGGCTATCCATTAAAAAGTTGGCTATAATTGGAGATTCCCGAATTATTATACAGGCTCTCATTATGAAGAAGGCCCCTAACAGTATGGAATTGGCCCACTACCACTGGAAAATAATAAACCAGATGAAAGCGTTTGAAGAAGTAAAATTCTATCATGTACTCTGAAATCTCAATCATCTCGCAGATCATGAAGCAAACAATGGAGTCTCCCTGAGCAAAGGAGTTCTGAAGCTCAATGGAATTGAAAAAAATGAGCCCATCCCTTAGTGGAAGTGGTGTGTTGTTTTCTAGATCCGTCCAGAACGTGAAATCGACCAGAGTTCTGTTAGTAAGGCAAGATTCCCTCGCCGGCCTGCAGACTGCTTGTCAAAGTATGCCCATGTGCAATGTGAGCAAGTCTCATGAACCTCGTTCTCCAAGAAAAGGTACCATGAGCTTGGGAATTCGCCTCCAATGGCCATCCTCCAGAGAAATTCGAGCAGAGTACCACAGATCTATGGAAATCCATGGGAATCAGATAAAGATTTGGAAACTAATGAAGAACTAGAACTATATCAGGCCGATCTCTCCCAGTGCTAAACGCACTCTACTCTCTCATTTGTTGAAATCGCCAGGCTATCTTTAGAGCACGCGTAGGAAAGCTGAAGGAGTGAATTTGCTCAGAAATGGCAGCAAGCTCGTCTTCCCCTATAGAGGCATGAATTCTTCAAATTCAATCCAGCTTGGACGATCTGAAGACAGCAGTCCAAAAGATGGAATCCAAACAGTTAAGAATGCAAAAAACGAGAACCACTCGATGGGAAGCTATGAATCAAGAACTCAAGGAGCTGAGGGAAGAGATTTTTGAAGACAAATTGACCAGCATGAAAGATCTCGCTGATGCTTCAGGAGGAATTGGGAATAGGCTGACAGAGCTGGAAAAAAAAGTAGATGCCTTGATCAAGGAGCATGGCAAAACTCCAAAACCAGAAGGTTGAATCTGCTAAGTTTTATCTCTGCATCTTTAGCTGCTCTCTCCTTGTTTACGCTCATCTGAATTCCTAAGTATGTTTAGACTACTCCAGAACTTTTGTAAGGCTAAGTCACTATATCTATGCCCGTAAATCTGGATATTATGCACTTTTTGGATCAGAAATCCTGTATGTAAAGCTACTGGCAGCTCTTTAGCTAGAAGATAAATATCAAAGGACTATAACCGTTTTAGGAAGAAAAAAAATTAATATTATTTTTTATTTATTTCAGTTTAGTTTTAAATTTTAAATATATTTATAATGTATTAAATAAAACCAAACTCATTAAAAACAAATTATTAAATAAATAAGAATTAACTTTGCCATGTCGTTTGTAGACATAATATTTAATTACTAAGTGATCATGACTAAATCTATATGGAAGAAATATTTAATTACCAAGTGATCATGACTAAATCTATATTCTTCCATTTAAAAGATGGCGTAGATACTATGCTTCTTCCTCTTAAATTGGTATCTATTTTGGGTAATTCTAGATATATGAAAATATCCGTAAGTTTCACAATCACTTTAGTAGATCGAAATCCTTGCTTTAAGATCAAAATTTCTCATGAAATTGTTGTAGGGTTTTCGTTTTGCCTAGTTTGTTTTTTTTTTTTTTTTTGTCATTCATGATTATTGCCAACTTTTTTTACGTAGAATGGTTACAATTAAATAACAATATTTTACATATCATGACTTCTTTTAAACTTAGTCAAATAGAAGCGATGCAAGGTAGAGTGTTGGTAGCTTGCGAATAGAATATTAGTGTAGAGTGCAGGTAGGTTGTGAACATAATATTGTTAGTCTTGTTGTGGTGTTAACTCGCGGAAAACTTGGGGTTCACGTGAGACCAAGATATGATGCTTCGCCAAACAAAGGAGATTGTAAGGCCTTTAAGAAATCTTGAAGGTAGGACCAAGTCAATTCTTGGAGGAGGCAATGGAATTAGTCCTGACATTGGGTGGGTATTGTCGAAGGAAGAAGTATGGGTTGATGTTTAGGTTCCTTCTATTTTGTAGACATATCTAGAGGAATTGGTTAGAAATGTCAGAGAGAGATCTTCACTCTTGGAATCAAAAAGATTTGAGCATTTAAAGTATTCCGCCAAATTGTTATGTAATGACCTTATTGAGGTTGGGGACGGTACACCTAGGTTTCTTGTGGCTAATCATGATAGTTCTCAAGTGTCAGGGATTTTACATATGCAGTTAATGTCTCTTGGTTAAGGATCTATCATAAAGAAGCTATGTTTAATTGATCTTTTAGGAGTGTCAATTAAGGTTTCAAAAATCAAACATGGGTTAAGTCCACCAATTTCAATTAAGCCAAGGTGAATTCAGGGAGGAATCCTTTAGCTCATAAGAGGAAAAGATGTATTAAGTTAAAGATAAACTTGTATACCTCCTTCTTGGAGAAGATATAAAATTAAATGAAGTCGTTATGTTTGCTAAAATGATTTTTGTGGGGTGATTTATTGGTAGAAGAATTGGTGAAATAGGCCTAAAAGAATGGATATCTAGGGTTTGGGAATCAAATCTTGGTTACAATCCAAAGTCTTTTACTCAGTTGTGAGGTTCGGTGGTCTTTTGTTTTAATTCAATGAAAGATGCACTCTAAATTTCTAAGGGATCATGGTGGTGAGATTATGCCTTCCTCTAATTAAAAAGGTGGTCATCTATGTTTGATGCCTCTTCAAAGAGGAATGACCTAATTCTCGTCTGGGTAAAAATGTCGAACTTTCCTATTGAATTTTGATTATAATATTTTTTCAGGGTTGTAGGAGATTCATTTGTGAACCTTCAAGGAGGTTGATCTGACATTCATGTAGTCAGGTCGAATGACTATGGAAAAAGTTTTGGTGACCCTGGATTTAAGGGATGGTTTGGCAGATAACATTATTTTGCATAAAGGAGCTAGTTCTCATGTCCATCCTCTAGATTATCAGTGCATTTGTAATGTCTGCGACCCTTGAGATAACGCCAAAGGTGCTAAAATTCAGACTAACTTAAGTTTAAGCACAATGGATATAGATAAATTACTATTAAGCCTACTAACCATTCACCCAAATAGTTAAAACTTTTAACTATAGAGATTGAATTATAACTAAAGTTCTGACACTTAATTTTCTAATTGCGCCACTTAATGAAATAATTAATTGTGACACTCAATTAATAATTTCCAAAGTGCGAGCTAAGGGTCGTAATTGAAACAAGAAAATGAATAATACATGATAAACATCATATTCGGTGTGAATAACTAATTTATGTACTTTTGGTTTGATTGATACCATAGTTTATAAATAATCGGTTAGGATTAATTAATCATCTTTTGTCCAATATAGTCTATTTGCTCATTTTGCCTAACTTAGGGGGTAATTATTAATGTACTAGAGTGTGGGGAACATGCCTAGAGGTTATCTGCCACTTACCGCATGTGCATGCATGAGTTTATGTGCCTTTGGGAGCAATCCCTACATTATAGGAGCCCACTACAAGTGCCACCAGCAGCTTCCATCAGTTGGTTGTGGTAGGTAAGCAATTATGCTGAGTTAACCTCCAGTTACAATCAGTTAGATCACTTTCAGTTAGCATGCGCCAGCTTTGCATGCATGAAGGGAGAGTGGCGCCTTTTTCCCATCTACCTCATGAGTTAACTAATTGTAGATTGATTTAGACATCCATAGTTAGACTAGTGAGCTCCAACAGTGCTTTAGACATACTGAGTTAGCTAACCAATCAGTTAACTCATAGATTTGAATCCTATCTTTAGCATTCAAATTCTATTTATTGTATAATCATTGTATTATTGATTAATGAATGAAGAATAATTTTGTGATTATCTCAACAATTCTTGTCTGATTTATCTGAAATTTGTGGCATGAATTTCTTGTTCAGTGTACATTCTCTTTGATTATTCCACTGCATAACTCCCTCCCTACAGCTTTCATATTTACCCGTAGATCAGTGGTTTACAAATTTAACATGGTATCAAAGCCTTTTCTAGGCTAGCAGTAAACCTTGTCCAACCTCCATTGTACACCAAAAGTAGGTTAGTTTCCATATAATTCCTGCAATCTTTGCCTTGCTAACTTTGGTTTCTGTCCAAAGAAGTCTCTGCAGGTGTGACGAACTCTAAGAAAGTGCACATGTCGAGGTGGAAAGGCTTGTACTGACATATGATTGCGAATTGAATTGGTTTTGTAGTGTTCTTTGTAGGTATCTACGTAGCTTATTGAAGAATTGACTGATAGAAATGGAGAATTCTTCAGCTCTGATACCTAGAATCCTTACACCTTTCAATTACATTTATTGGAGGGTAGATATGAAAGTAGGCTTGCGCAACAAAAGCCTGTTTAGGATGACAATGGGAAGAGAAGTTGAGCCCCAACAGTATGTTGAGAAGAACAAGTTTTTGAATCGACTTGATGAAGCCTTCAGCTTCATGTGCATTCACATCTCTCGGGATCTTTTGTTCCATCTTGAGGGACTCAAAGCTCTGAAGGAAGCTTGGGGAAAGCTTGAATCTTTGTTTGGAAAACAAGATGAGATTTGAGGGCATATTTTGGAGAATGAACTCATTGCACTCCAGACCAACAATTTCGAGACTATTCAACAATTCTTTACAAAGTACAAAGCACTAGTATTACAATGTAAACAATGTGGATTAGAGAGGAAAGATGAGCAGCTTGTGTTGTCAGTGTTGAGCAAGCTTAGATCATAGTTCTCTGTCTTTGTCTCTACATTCCATTCCATAAGAGTTTCCATTCCAAAGTGGAAGACGCCTTCTCTAGATGCTTTTGTTGAGTCCTTGGTACAAGAGCAAGATAAATTGGTTCAAATGGGAGTGATTCAAACCTCCAAGAATCAAGCACTCTTAGTAGCAGACTCAAATAATGCGCAAGAAAGAGGAAATCCAAACGGGAAGGAGACCAAAAAAACTTATTTGAATCTAAAGGAGAATAAACAATATTCTATTGGAGCCTCGGGTTCTAAGAAAAATAATAAATTCAGAAAGACTAAGTGTCTCTATTGTGAGAGGCTTTCATCCAGAGAGCCAGTGCATGAAGAAGACCATTGACCAATTGACAAAACTCCTTGAACATAATAATATTACCCTTCCACAATGTGTAGAGATGTCTGAAGCTGGAGAGCTAACTGAAGAATATGAGAGGTTCCATGCCTTGAAAGCAGGCTTCACTCAGTCAAAGGTCTATCTGATTAATCCAGGAGCATCGAATCACATGGTTGCCTCCAAACAATCCTTCATTACTATGGATCTCTCAGGAGGAGCTAACATTCATACAGGGGATAATTCATAGATCTCAACTGTTGGGAGAGGTTCTATTAAAATCTAGCATGGACAGTTCAAGAATGTACTCTATGTGCCCTCTCTTCCAACAAATTTGTTATGTGTTTATCATATGACACTGTAATGTCCCTTTTTAAGAAATTTTATTACAATGACCAATTTTTCACTTTTTTCCCTATTTCGACCTTTGACTAGTTTTGATGTTTAGGTCTCCAAATTGACCCAAATGCTCCCAAATATTATGAGAAGGTATATGAATGATATTACAACTTGAATATGATGTTCAAGGATGATTTATGACCCTCCAAATACTTCTACAAACTTGTTTAATATTCTATCCAAGGTAGGAGTTTTCACTAGCAAATTGGGGTTCCAAATCCCCCAGGGTAAATGCTAAAAATGGCTTTCCAAATGACCCAAAACCCACTCGAATTTCTGAATAGAGGAAGAGGATGCTTAAGGGACATTATTAAGGTATCATGTGCATCATTATTCATTTTATAAAGGATGTTATAACCATCTCCCAAACAACAACAAAATCACTAGTTCGACCCTTGGAGAAATGACACCAAATCTTCTCCCAATGTAAATAAACTGAGTAAGATGACTTCAAATGCTTAAGTGTTGGATGTGAAACTTGTAATACTCATCAATGGAAGTCCATTCATCATAAACATATTAGAGAAATAATCTTTCATTCGAAATCATCAGCATTACAATGGCATACATCAATATAGTGGGGAAATGGTCATTGTTGCTCATTAATAATCACATTTACATACAACCATTTGGTATTTCGACCTGAGAATTTTTGAAGATGAAGAACATAGTATATTAAGCTTATTACAATACAAAATGGACCATGAGAATCTCTCCCAAAGAGTACAATATCTCACCCAAAGCGCAATCCCTCCATGAGTAAGAATATGCAATAAAGATTGGAAATGGTTGAGAGAATGTGCTACACTAGAGGAAACCAAGAGCTATGATGTAGCTTACACTTGCAAATACAAACTCCATTAAATCTCCATGAAAGACTCGAATGGCCTATCCAAGCACCAACTTGGATGGGAATCTTTCACCCTCGAAATTGGTTAAGGCAAGAAACTAGTCATCCACTAACTCTCTCTATTCACAAATGAAAATTTCTCAAATGATCAAAAGCCCCTCTCTTGGTTGATGTTAAGAACCCGGGTCAACCTTCTTCTTTATTTTGCTAGTATATTTTGTCAGACGCATATGCTTTGTAAGTCATCCCATTAGTATGTTGTATTATCCCACATTCATGGAGAGTAAGTAATAGTTGTTAAGTCATCCAGTTAATATGTTTCATTATCCCACATTCATGCGGAGTAATAGTTGTTTAGATTAGAATTAGCCTTATAAGTATGTGCTATATCTATTGTTGTTTTTATATTTATCTTAGGGATTTTATTTTATTTTTTCTTAGGATTTCTATTTGGGTTCATAATCCTAGTTTTACCTTACCCTTTACTATTTATCCTAGTTTTACCTTTGTTTTTTATGATTTTTACTATGTTTTTCTCTTTTAAAGCTCAAATCATTTATCTTTGAAAGGTTATTGGTTTGTATTAAAGAAAGGCAAATTATGAAATTAAGAATAACCTTTGTTAGAAACAGGCAACATATATTAAAATGAAATCATTGCAATTCTACTAGTTTGATTTGATTCACGATGTAAGATTAAAAGTTTTTGTTAATGTAATCATGAAGTGAAAGCACATGGCAAGGGTTGTACACAGGTGGCAATGGTTTCATTCGACATATCCTAAACCCCACATTTCATCATAATGATAGTTGGTTCGTGCAGTACTGTATCCATACACATAGGGTTTGTGAATTGAAGCCCATATTCAGTGTTAATGCGCGTTTTGGAATAGGACTTTGTTTGGTGTGTGGGAGTGTTTTTCAGGTTCACGAAATGTGACAAAAAACAAGAGACCTGGAGGATTTTTGTGCAGAATAGAACATGATAATTTACAGTGGGTTCATGAATTCCCTAGGTCGGCGAAGACGATGTGTGATGTTGGTTGGTTTCCATTTTGTGAAAGATTGTAGGGCCACAATGAATAGGTAGCTAGGGCATTTATAAAAAATGATAATGATGAAGTTCTTTGGTTTGAAGATTTACAGATAATGGTGAATGAAGAAGTTATAGCAAAAGCTATTGGTGTACCCCTTGAGGGAGAAAAGTGGTTCAAATAGCAATCATTTGAGGCCAATTATAGCAAATTTCTTTTGCCATGGTTCAAAAAACTAGATTGTAAGAATGGTATACATGTTACTAAGCTGAAGCCTATGTGGAAAACACCATTTGAAATGATCCAAAATTATGTAACCTGTGAAGGCCGTTATGACAGGGTTTTGAGGTGTCATTTACGTTTTCTAATGCATCTCAGTGGAGATAAGAAATTGAACCTGCCCTATTATCTATTGAAGAGTATGCAAAAAATAATTTCAAGGGTTCACAGTTATCAGGAACATATAGTGCGTTCCCTTTTCCATCAAGGGTTAATCAAATTATTAATCATTTTTCATTTGAAGAAAAAGGGGAAAATGTGGGAGGAGTTTCTCTTTGAATCTGGATTTGATGCAGAGAAGCAAAAAGGAGAAAAGAAAGGAAGTAAAGATGATGCAGCAGATAATCAAACACAGTAAGAGGAAACCCTAAATGTGGAGGATAGTGGGTTATTAGAAAAATGGTCACAAGTGAACGACAAATTATCAGAAGCATGTGCTGTTAAGAATGTGATAAAGGGATAGAATCAAAAGACAGTACAAGGGTTAAGCCATTTGAAGATTTGAAGGGTAAAGCTATGGATTCAAGCTCAAGACTTAGAACTCGACTAAGAGGAAAACTTGAAATTGAAGTAAGCCCAAAATTTACAGAAAACAGTGAGCTAGTTGTTATTTAAGAGTCAATAAGCAAAGATAAGGTTAAGTTAATAAATGAGGAATAGGTTTCAGAAGGAGAAAAATTTATAGAATTGCAAGGAAGGGCTGAACATATTCCAGAAATATTTTGCATAGGAAAGCAAAATTATGATAAAAAGGAAATGGATTCAGGTCTAGCATCTGTACAGAAAGAAGATATCATGGTGGATACAGATGAATCAAATCTTATTCTAGAATTGACACAGATAAGGAAATTCATGATATCCTATAAAAAACAAAATGAGTACTTGCATTATTTGAATGAAAATTTTATGCTTGCAAATACGATATTGCGGGAGGATTTAGAAGAGAAGGAGGCTGACTATCAGAAGTTGGTTAGTATTTCCAAAGACATCTTGAAGAAGAAAAGGGCAATACAGGAGTAGTATAAACAAGTTTTGGATCATAATAGAGAATTGCAGAACAAGGATGCTGAATACTCTAGGTTACAAAAGAGATCACAGGTCCTTCATGATATGAATTTGTTAGCTGAAGTCTCTAAGAGCCTTTGATGAAAATTCTAGATTTGTGTTGAGTTAGTAAAATCGACAGATAGTAGATAAAGTTGTTCTGTTTAATCCACTTCTCAGTTTTAGTTTCAATTTGACTTTTGAATTAAGTGATACTTCAAACAAATTTACTATCTTTAGTTATTCGAGATCCATAAAATGAGGATCTAGAAACCATTTTAATTTTGGTAATTAGTTGTATATATTTGAGAACTGAAACAGAGGAAGGGGTTGGAATCATAGATGGGAATCAAGTTTTGGTTATGAACTGTAAGACATATACTCTTTTGCATCTTTAATATAGAACTTTAATTTGATATGATTATGAGCACGATCTTGTTCTGCCTTTATTTATGAATTGCATTTTGTTATGATTTTATCCTGTGTATGGTCTTGTTAATCCATTATAAGATTCTTATGATGAAGTGCAGTTATTTTTAAGTCCTTAGTTGCAGAACCAAATTCATTTATTTGTAAATTCATGCTCGTAATACCGTCTGTTGTTGAACTTTGTATTTTATTATATGTCATGCAGTTTTGTGATTATTATCTTATCTGATTTCCCAATACCTTTGATTACATACCATCCTTGTTTAAATTTGATTTTATTAGTTTTATTTATCTTCAAGATTTCTTTGAGCTTGAACTTCAGTAGTCTAGGTTCAACTTTAGGGATAACAACATGTGTTGAGGCTAATAAAGGCATCGAAGAGTTATTTTGTGTTGAGCTTGCTCAAAGGAGGTTGCCCCCTCGAAGTGGCCCACAATTAATAAAATCTCTTATGTGATCCATTATTTATGTTATATCGTGCATTCTCATTGTTTATTGTAGGGGGTTCTTCACATATGGTATCAGAGCACTTTCCTTAGCAAAAGTGAGATTTTTTTTTGGAAAAAAAAGGGTGCAAAACTGGGCGACAACTTTCAGATCCATTTCAGAAACTTTCTGTGCAGATTCAGGAGAAACAAGTTGCATATCTGAATTCCTCTTTCAAAAATACACAATTTCAAAAATAAAATCATCTTATTTGGAGTTCTAAAATTGGAGATATCGTTGATTTAAAATCAGCCATTTTTCAGAATTTCAGTGACGACCATGAAAATTGCAAAGCAAAAATCGTTTGATTAGGTGCTGAGATTTATGTTCTGATTACAAAGATAGATCCAGAGTGGCTGTTCCAGTTCCAAAAACAGGCTATAATAGAGAATCTGAGCAATATTGATCGAGTTATGCTCATTTTAAAATTTTCGTCTCAAAACCCTAGCTCTATTTATGGGGTATTATTGGCTTATGCTCAGTTAAAATGTTCGTCTCAAAAATTCACTGTAACCACTGTCATTCCATTCTGCATATTTCATTCCTTGAGGACCCTATCCCAAATTCCACTTCTTGAAGCCCGAAATTCCGCGAGTTTTCATAACTTATTCGATTCTCACCCAATCGCCTTCAAAATTTTCCCCAGTGTTCGTTTCCAAATTCTGCTTCATTGTCCCTCTCTGAAAAATTTTCCCATTCTTTCACTCTACTTCTGAAATTCACTTTTTTAATTTCCTTGTGCCTCAGAAAGTGTCCAAAACCTAGTCAACCCCAATTACCCACCCGAGTTTTTCCCAACTCAAAATTTTTCTTTTCTAAAACCCCCTCTGTTTTTGTTTTTTCTACCCATTTCCACAAAAAATCTTGCGTATGGTTGTCACCCACGTAGGAGAAAATAAACAAATGGAAGAAGAAATTGTCGCCCTCAAGACCAAGCTCGAAGATCTAGATCAAAGATTTCTCGACCTCCATCTTCAGCATTCATCCAGAGCAACCGATGACAGCCTGGGTCTTCTGCAAACATTGAGTTCTCTTCTTCTAACAACTTTCATGGGTCGAAGATTGATTTCCCTCGCTTCAATAGTGATGATCCAATTGGATGGATACATAAGGCAAATCAATACTTTAATATGCATAACACTTTTGAGGTCACCAAAGTCCCACTTGCATCCTTTCATTTGGAACGTGAATTCGTTCAATGGTTTTGTTGGTACATTAAGGCTCATGAAGAGCCACAATGGACAGATTTTTGCCAACTTCTTTTGCAACAATTTGTCCCTAGTGCTTTTGATGACTTCATAGGAGCACTCACCAAACTTCGCCAGACTGGCATTGTGAGAGAGTATCAGACATAATTTGAGAAATTGGTCAAGCACACAGAAGGATTGTCTAATGCATTCTACATGAGTTGTTTTATCAGTGGTCTTCATGATACGATACGATCTAAGGTTAAAATGTTTTTCCCAATGATGGAAATCCTAGGGTTGGCAAAGTTAGCAGAGGATAAGATTAGGGCTCAACAACACTCCAAATACACATTTGTTCCATTAAGAAATATGGTTTCCCAAAGACCTCCAATCCTTCCAGCTCCTGGAACCACTCCTAGCAAGCAATTGTCTGAATCCGGGCTGCAAGCACATAGGGAAAAAGGGCTTTGTTATAATTGTGATGAGCAATTCACCAGGGGACATCAATGTGCTGAGAAAAATCCCTATCTCTTGGATGTGGCTTCTCGGCCTGCTCTTGAAGTTTGTGTAGCTGCTCAAGATCCAATAGATGATCAGGTTGACATTCAACGGCTGTTTGTTGACCCTCCTTCTCATGATGACCACCCAAAGATATCTCTGCATGCATTAGCCGGAGTCACCACCCCATAAACCATGCAGGTTAAGGGTTTCTTCAAGAAGATCCCTATTACAATACTCATTGATTCTGGTAGCACCCATAAATTCATTGACCCTCAAATTACCAAACAAGCTGATTGTTTTTACTATCCTTGCTCCAGCTTTAAAGTCATGATTTCCAATGGGGGCACCTTACCTTGCAAGGGAAAGTGTCGCAATGTGTGTATCTCTATTGGAGATTATACCTTGCGCTCTAACATGTTTTCCATGCCTTAGGAGGATGTTATGTGATTTTGGGCACTCAATGGTTATGCACACTTGGACCCATCATATGGGATTTTGCTGAACTGTGGATGTAGTTTTCTGTCAATGGGATGAAACACACATTGAAGGGCTTACAACCAGGGTCTCTCGGAATCATTAGTTCACATCGCATGGGAAATATCCTTAAGAAGAATTCACATGGTGTCATCGCTAAGCTCCATTCCATTCATATGCAACCATCAGGGATCTCCACTACTTCATTGGTTTTACAACAAATTTTGGATCGATATGCATGTGTCTTTCCTTAACCAATGGAATTTACACCTTCAAGACCAGGTGACCATCGTATTTTGCTCCTTCCTAAACGCATCCCTCCCAACATTAGGCCCATCCCTACACGGGTTTGGATAGATATATCCATGGATTTAATTGAAGGGATCCATACACCTGGTGGGAATATAATGATATTGGTTGTGGTTGATCGCCTCTCCACATATAGTCATTTTTGTACCCTCAACCATCCATATGTCGCCTCCTTAGTCGCACAGATTTCATGGACCATATCTTTCGTGATGCAACTTTCACAAGTCATTTTTGACCAGAATTATTTCACCACACTCGCACCAAAATGAAGATGAGTTCAGGGTATCACCCACAAACAAATAGTCAAACTGAAGTTATCAAAAAATGTTTGAAAACTTATCTTCATTGCTTCACCTATGAAAAACAACATCATTGGGAAAAGTGGCCCCCTCTCATTGAATGGTGGTACAATACCTCCTACCATACGACATCTAAAAGGAATCCATATGATGCAGTTTATGGTCAGGCACAACCAATGCTCCTTCCATACCCCCATAGCAGTTCACCAGTTCAGGAAGTTGACATGATTCTCCGAAACCAAGATTAGATTCTTCACATTTTACAGGACAATCTTCACATGGTAAGAAACCGAATGAAACACCAAGACGACTGCCACCGTTCTAAGCACACTTTTCAAGTTGGTGATATGGTTTTTTTTCTGCAGCAGTCGTACAAGCAATCCTTCCTAAAACTCAAAGGGCGTCATAATTTGACTCCAACGTTCTATGGCACATATAAGTTTCGTCAGAAGCTTGGGTTCATTGCTTATAAATTGGAACTTCCTCCTTCTTCTCATGGTCACCCAGTATTTCATGTCTCTTGTCTCAAGAAAGTTATTGGCACCAACATTAGAGCACAAACTGTCTTACTGGAACTGGATAAGGAAGGATCCATCGTCTTTAAGCCGACGACCATCCTTAATAGGAGCCCTCTTCAGCTTCGCTCTCGATCCATCACAGAGGTATTAATTCAATGCCACATCATGCAACCAGAGGATGCTACCTGGGAACCACTCATTCAAATTCAACAATAGTTTCTGCATCTAAAGCTTTGAGGAGAAATACTTTCTAAGAGGGAGGGGATGTTAAGAACCTGGATCAACCCTCCTCTTTATTTTGTTAGTATATTTTGTCATATGCATATGCTTTGTAAGTTGTCACATTAGTATGTTGTATTATCCCACATTCATGGGGAGTAAGTAATAGTTGTTAAGTCATCTAGTTAATATGTTTCATTATCCCACATTCCTGGGGAGTAATAGTTGTTTAAATTAGAATTAGTATATAAGTATGTGTTGATGCTCATGAAGGCATCGAAGAGTTATTTGTATTGATCTTGCTCAAGGGAGGTTGCCCCCTCGAAGTGGCCCACGATTAATAAAATTTCTTTTATGATCCATTATCTCTGTTATATCGTGCATTCTCATTGTTTATTGTAGGAGGTCCTTCATAGCTGATCCATGTATTTTATAAACATCCTTAGCCTTCTAAGGTTACCAATCCATCCACAAACTCAAGCCAATTCAAATTAAGGTGTGTGTTTAAGATTTCCCATGTGTCCTCCCTTCCCTAGCCTTCCATCTTTGATCCGTAGGATCTCAATTTAGTGCTTTAAAAGTTTGTTGTAAAAGAATGCGTGCAACAGGTTAATTAATGGAACATCATTAACAGAAAATTAAATGCTCAGAACAGGAATGAAAACAAGACTGATAACAAATGCCAAGCAGAAAGCACAGAACCCCAAAATCACAGACATAAATTGATAACGGAGTTCACCCCCTCCACTGGGCTACGTCTTCGGGTCCCTCTCCAATGGGAACAGATCCAATTAATTCTTTTTAAGAAATGGTACAAAATGGTTCTGGACTCTGCAAATCAGTTCGGCAGTATGGGCAAAAGTCTCCAAGACCTCTTCTCTGGAATAATACAAATTGGCTTTCGAAGCAAAGAGAAGCCAATAGAACAGAGAAGACAGATCGACTCTTGACAATCACAGAAACTAGGTATCAACAGCAAGTCTTTAAGACCTCCTCTATGAAAGTTAAAAATTGGACTTCAACAAACAAAGAAGCCAAGTAACAACTAGGGATGGTCGACTTCAAAAGCATGTGGATCCCTTTTTTTTTCAGCAAACTTTCCCAGCTTCTATAACTCAGAAAAACAATGTCCCCCTCTATCAACGAACTGTGTCCCCTTTATTGCTCATCTTTGCCATTACAATGAGCAAAGAAAACATTCAAGAAGTGCTACTATTCACCTCCTTCTGCCAAATGCCCAGACCGTTCATCTCCCTATCGACGTTACCATCATACGGTATTAAGATTCTGCAAAAACTGTTATGAAATGTCTCGCGTGAATGCATTGCTGAGTACTTGAATCGGAAGGTTTAGTCATTTGAGCTTCCGCCGTTGCGGAAGAGGACAAGCAATGGCTCCGAGGAACTCCATCTCCATCGGCTGTTGGTTTTTGAGTCGAAAGCTTCAGTCATTTGTTTTCCACAGTTGCGGACGGGGAAGAGGTCTTGTGAGCTCCGTCGTTGTGGCTCTCGAATTGCTCCGCCTTCCGATCCGTCTGAATGTCCGCTGAGATTCCCCATTGCGGCTGCCGGAAGCCTTTTTACTTCCGCCGTTATGGCTGCTAGAAGCCTTTATGCTTCTGATCCTTCTATCTGCGCCATTGCGGAAGAGAAATCACTCCGGCTTCTAAACGTCTTTAAGTTCCCGCCATTGTGGAAGGAAAATCACTCCGCCGTTGCGGAAGTGGAAATGCTTCCGACCTCCAATGTTGCGGAAGGAGAAAAGCCCCGCCGTTTCGGAAGGGGAAAAGCTTCCACCGTTGCGGCTGCCGGAAGGCTTTCAACTTCCGATCTATTAAAGCTTCCGCTGTTGCGGTTGCCGGAAGGCTTTCAACTTCTGATCTGTTAAAGCTTCCGCCGTCCGATTTCCTTCAACCGCCGTTTTTGAACCATGTACCATATTGGATCTTCAAAGAGGAATAAATTGCCGGATCAATCCTCCCCATTGGAGAGCTTTTGGACCACCAAAATCCTGAATTATTCTCTAAGTAAGTGAGGGTAAAGTTCCCTCACTTTACCAATCTCCATCCATCTTGCTTTGCTAGGATGCATTCCTTTCAGCCCCACTCGAAGGTACTTAGCATTCCCCCTTCATGAAGTCCTTATATTTCGGTCTAGAATAACATCATCCTGCAACTTTCTCATATATTCAGGGGCCAAATCATCAATGGAATGAATCTGTATGTTAATTTCCTCATCCATGATCATAGGAGGCTCATACAATTTAAGATTCTCAACATTGACAATTGAATAAATTTGCATGTATGGAGGTAAATTCAAGCGAAAAGCATTAGTACCGATCTTTTACAAGATCTCAAAAGGACCATACCTGATAGGTTTAAGCTTTTTACCTTCACCTTTCATCCTTTCTTTGGTGATATGTAGCCAAACTCGGTCACCAACCTGAAATTGATGATCAATTCGATGCTTGTCATGCCTGGCTTTGTACTTAGCCTGGATTTTCTCCAACTGTTCTTGAACTGCCTGCTGCACTGCTTGGATTCTCTGAATGAACTTTAAAGCTTTATTTGCATCATGATGTCCATCCACTGCATCTTTGCCAAAAGAGAAGTCCATCGGTGTTTTTGGAAGATAACCAAAACAAGTTTCAAAAGGAGATTTTTGCGTGGAAGAATGAATTGCATGATTGTAAGCATGATGTATATACTGCAACTGCTCATCCCAAAGTTTAGGATGTTTACTACAATATCCTCTAAGCAGCTGAACCACTGTTCTGTTTACTACCCCTGTTTGCCCATCGGTCTGTGGATGAAAAGCTATACTTTTCTTTAGTTTGGTACCCATAAGCTCCCATAAAGTTGACCAGAAATTTGCCAAGAACCGGGAATCTCAATCAAATATAATAGACATGGGTAGCCCGAAATGTACCCAAACATTTTGAAAGAATAAAAGAGCTGTTTGTTCAGCAGTGATCTGCTTGTTACATGGCATTAAGATACACATTTTGCTAAACCTATCCACAACAACATATAGGTAATCATGCCCTTTTCTAGACATAGGTAGTCCCCCTACAAAGTCCATAGAAATGCTTTCCCAAAGATGAGAAGAAACTGGAAGAGGAGTGTACAAACCCAATTTCCTATTGCTAGGCTTACTTGTTGCACACATCACACAACCTCTTATATATTTGGCCATAGTTTCTTGCATTTGAGGCCAATAACAGTGATTCTGCAATACAGACAACGTCTTACTTACACCAAAATGTCCCGCAATCAATGAACTATGTGCTTCTCGAATTACATGCACTCTTTCTTTCTCTGGAATACAGAGTTTACCAAGATGATACAAAACTTGATTATGCACATAATAGTTCTCTTCATGTTTACCATGTATAAGTGATGCATATACTTTCTTAAAATCTTTATCTTCTGCATACTGTTCAATATAACTTTCATGTGTTAATGAACTGTTCTGAAGAATGATTGAAGCATTCATGGGTGGCCTTGATAACATGTCTGCTACTTTATTATGAATTCCCTTTTTGTACTTAATTACGAGATGAAACTGTTGTAAGAACCCCATCCATATTAAATGCCTACTTTGTTGTATTTTAGTTTGAGATTGTAAATATTGAAGTGGCTGGTGATCAATATGTATGACTGTCTCTTTTCCTATGATATAATGTTTCCACTTCTTCACACTCTGTACTAAAGCATGCAATTCTTTGTCATAGGTCAGATAGTTACTTACCGCAGTAGCAAATGTTTCTGAATGGTAACAGATTGGCTTCCTTCCTTGCATCAAAACTGCTCCCATGGCAAACCCACTAGCATCGGTTTCGATCTCAAATGGCTGCTGCAAATCTGGCAATGTCAGAACTTGTGCTGTGCTAATCTTTTCCTTCAAAGTGTCGAAGGCTCTCTGATGCTTGCCTCCCCACTGAAAAATTTCTTTAACACTTGTTAATGCATGTAAAGGCGCAGCAATGGAGGAAAACCCAGAAATGAATTTCCTCCAATACTGAACCGCACCCAGAAAACTTCTGATCTCAGTAATGGTGTTAGGCCGCGACCAGTTTACAATGACATCAACCTTGGCTGGGTCCACTCGCAGGTGGCCTCCACCAATAACATGGCCTAGATATACTAAAGAAGTTTTAGCAAATTCACATTTAGCCATTTTTACATAAAGCTTTTCCTTTCTCAGTACATCTAATTTTTTTTCCACATGTACAACATGCTCTTCCCAGGTGTTGCTAAACACAAGGATATCATCTAGATACACAATTACAAAATCATCAATGAATGAACGAAAGACATCATTCATGACCCGCATGAAAGTAGCAGGTGCGTTACAAAGCCCAAAAGTTTTCACAAGCCATTCATACAAACCCTGTTTCATTTTAAAAACTGTTTTCCAAGCATCATGCTCAGCAACACGGATTTGATGATACCCACTATGCAGATCCAATTTTGTAAAGTAAGTTGCATGTTTCAACTGATCAAGCAAATCATCAATACGAGGAAGAGGATACCTGTTTTTAATGGTGATTTTGTTAAGGGCCCGGTAGTCGATACACATCCTCCACGACCCATCCTTCTTTGGAACCAAGACTATAGGAGAGCTGCAAGGAGAAGTGTTGGGCCGGATGACCCCCTTCTCAATCAGCTCCTGGATCTGCTTCTTGATTTCCTCATTCTGCATTACGGACATCCGGTACATGGCTATGTTCGGGAGTGGCACATCCTGCTGCAAGTGTATCTCATGCTGAATCTCTCTCTTCGGTGGTAACCCCTTCGGATCTTGAAACAAATCATCATATTCAGAAATGATGTCAATCAATTCGGATTTATGCTCAGGGTCACATTCTTCAAAAGATTTAGAGACTTCATCATTTTTCATCTTAACCATCATCAACACAAAATTCTTACTAGCATTTACCAACCTCTTCATTTGTCATCCAGAGACTATTGCTAGATTGGTTTTCATCTTATGTGCTCGTACAATATATTCCATACCTTCTTTAAAAAGATGATACTTATTCTGCTCTCTATAAAAGACTGCTTTCCGGTCATACAAATATGGACTCCCAAGTACAATTCCACAAATGTCAAGTGGTACTACATCCAATTCTACCTCATCCCTAAACTTTTCAGTAATTGCAAATTTTAATACACATTTCCTTGTAACTTGCAATCGTGTATCATTAGTAACCCAACCTAGCGGATAGGGCTTTTCATGAGGCACAGTAACTAAATGCAATTTCTTAACCACTTCTTCTGATATCAAATTTACTTGTGAACCACTATCAAACAATGTATCAATCTTTGTGTGATTTGCAATGACACAAAAATGGAACAATGCACTTCTATCTTTATCATTTTGCTTAGAAGTAGATGACAGACTTGTACTTGCACTAGAACTGGATTGTGCATTAATGGGAAGTGAGATACTTTTATCCTTACCTTGGATTCTGACAGCTGTAACCTTTGTTTCATCACCTAAGTCGGATCCCAAGTCTTGAACAACTGCTGCAGTAGCTTTTGCTTTTCCTTTGTCTTTGTTTCCTCCGTACTTCTTTTGCCTTAACTCCGGATGAAGTTTCCAACACTTGGAGACATCATGTCCCTTCTGACAGTGCGAACATGTAGGATTTTCACCCTCTTTCTTAACAGTAGCCATCTTCTTTTTCCCCTTATCTTTCCCTTTCGATTTGCTGTCAAATTTAAATGACTTCTTCACAAAAGTATCATTAGCATGCTTATCCCTGGCTTCTAAATGGGTAGCTTGAACACATACATCATCCAAATTACTGGGATTAAACATCAACAAAATATGCTTTAAATAAGAATGCATGCCACCAATGTACTTAAGAAGAGTTTCCTGTGTATCTAATGAAACATTCAATGCAATAGCCCTCTTTCTGAATTCATAAGTATAATCTTGAATGCTTTGTCCTTTACCTTGTCTAGACATTTGCCAATTCATGGTTAATTGCTGCATGTGACCTAAAGGATAAAATTGCTTCCTCAATACTTCAATGAATTCATTCCAAACTGAAATAATTTTACCATTCCTTTGAAGATCTTGCTGAATCTTGCTCTCCCACCAAGTAAGAGCCATTCCACTCATCCTCAAAGTGGCCAATTGGATTATGGAAGGGTCATCATTAATGCCCTGCACCCTGCAATATACTTCAAGCTGCTTGATCCAATTGTCTAATTTTTCAACATCTACATCTCCATTATAAATAGGTAATTCAAATTTTACATCCAATTTGAAATAAGGCATATTAGGACTTGCATTATGAGAAGTATGAGAAGAAGAAAAAGTCTGTTTAGTATCAGGAGGATCACCATCACCTCCTACTCCTTTACCCTTTTCTTCTGGCTTCACTTCTACATCTCTGGATGAAGATCCTTCTTCTTTCTTCTTCCTTTCTGCTTGCTCTTCGAGTAGAAGTTCCATCATGGCTTTCATGCTCATAAAAGCCTCTAGAAACTCAGTTTCAGACATAACAGGTTTTTCCCGTTCAGTATGTCCTTCTTCTTCCCCTCGTGGAGAAGACATGGTTCTTGAGAATGTTCTCCTGGAGCCAATCTCAGGATCTCTTTCAACTAATTCTCCTTCACCAAGCTTTAACCTGGACCTGGTAAGCATTCACGAACTTGCACAATAGTCAACCTGGCTCTGATACCAAATATGATCCGTAGGATCTCAACTTAGTGCTTTAAAAGTTTGTTGTAAAAGAATGCGTGCAACATGTTAATTAATGGAACAACATTAACAAAAAATTAAATGCTCAGAACAGGAATGAAAACAAGACCGATAACAAATGCCAAGCAAAAAGTACAGAACCCCAAAATCACCGACATAAATTGATAACGGAGTTCACCCCCTCCACTGGGCTACGTCTCCGGGTCCCTCTCCAATGGGAACCGATCCAATTAATTTTTTTTAAGAAATGGTACAAAATGGTTCTGGACTCTACAAATTAGTTCGGCAGTATGGGAAAAAGTCTCCAAGACCTCTTCTCTGGAATAATACAAATTGGCTTTTGAAGCAAAGAGAAGCCAATAGAACAGAGAAGACAGATCGACTCTTGACAATCACAGAAAATAGGTATCAACAGCAAGTCTTTAAGACCTCCTATATGAAAGTTACAAACTGGACTTCAACAATCAAAGAAGCCAAGTAACAACTAGGGATGGTCGACTTCAAAAGCATGTGGATCCCTTTTTTTTCAGCAAACTTGCCCAGCTTCTATAACTCAGAAAAACAATGTCCCCCTCTATCAACGAACTGTGTCCCCTTTATTGCTCATCTTTTCCGTTACAATGAGCAAAGAAAACATTCAAGAAGTGCTACTATTCACCTCCTTCTGCCAAATGCCCAGACCGTTCATCTCCCTATCGACGTTACCAGCATACGATATCAAGATTCTACAAAAACCGTTATGAAATGTCCCGCGCGAATGCATTGCTGAGTACTTGAATCGAAAGGTTTAGTCATTTGAGCTTCCGCCATTGCGGAAGAGGACAAGCAATGGCTCCGATGAACTCCATCTCCATCGGCTGTTGGTTTTCGAGTCGGAAGCTTCAGTCATTTGTTTTCCACAGTTGCGGACAGGGAAGAGGTCTTGTGAGCTCCATCGTTGCGGCTCTCGAATTGCTCCACCTTTCGATCCGTCTGAATGTCCACTGAGCTTCCCCATTGCGGCTACCGGAAGCCTTTTTACTTCCGCCGTTGCGGCTGCCGAAAGCCTTTATACTTCCGATCCTTCTATCTGCGCCGTTGCGGAAGAGAAATCACTCCATCTTCCAAACGTCTTTAAGTTCCCGCCATTGCGGAAGGAAAATCACTTCGCCGTTGCAGAAGCGGAAATGCTTCCAACCTCCGATGTTGCGGAAGGAGAAAAGCCCCGCCGTTTCGGAAGGGGAAAAGCTTATGCCGTTGCGGCTGCCGGAAGGATTTCAACTTCCGATCTGTTAAAGCTTCCGCCGTTGCGGCTGCCGGAAGGCTTTCAACTTCCGATATGTTAAAGCTTCCGCCATCTGATTTCCTTCAACCGCCGTTTCTGAACCATGTACCATATTGGATATTCAAAGAGGAATAATCCGCCGGATCAATCTTCCCCCAATTCGGGTACGGACCCATTGAGCTCCCAAACTCACATGAGCGCCTTCTTGGATGCTATATTTAGGCTTGACATGTCATAATGGTCAGATGCTAGCCTTCAGGTCTACAATATGTCATAAATGTCATAGCATCTTCCTCATTTGTGTCATAGATGTTAGGGAATCTAGCTCAAGTGTCCAAGAAGCTCTCATTTGACTCTTCCTCTCCCATGTAAGTTACATTTCCTTCCAAATTCGACCTATGATGCATATGGCCAAGTGTATTAGCCTTCTAACTCATTCAAGAACATTAGGCTTCCCATGGATTCAAAATTGCAAGAGGAGGATGCCATGTGGCACATAAATTCTAGCTTGTGTGGGCCCCATAATCTCCATGTGTCTCCATGCTCCATTGCCACTTCAATTTTCTCTTGTATTTATTTAATTAGCTCCATTATTAAATATTTATTCCATTCTAATGTATGAACATAATTTATTAGCTCCTTATTAAAACTCCAAATGTATCCATCCAACCTATGGAACTAGTAGGATTGATGGAATTGTCCTACTATGCAATTATTTGAATGGGGATATTACAGACACATACTGGCTCACCAAAGCAAGTTGTATTTGGTCCTGACTTAATGGTGATTTTGGATATCTAAATTGGGAAGATTATAACGAAGGGTGTTGCAAACCATGCCTCCAAGGCATATGAATTCTCACACTTTTTGTCATACTCAGCTCCAGTACAATCTCACCATCCATTTGGAAGGGAAGGTAAAAACTCTCTTTCATCTCCATTTGTAGATAATGATATGTTGTCTAATATTTCAATTTCAAAATATGAGGAACAATATCATCATGATCTTGATATTGAGATTGTACCTCAAGATGATATAGATCCATATCCAACTCCTATTCCAAATTAGAAGCCTAAATGGGATGAAAAGTTCATTGAAGCAGTTGGGAGTGTTGATGAGGATCCGGATGATAGAAGAAGAATGAGGTCCAAGTATCAAAATGAACATGTTGCACTCTCTCGCACAAACTTCTAGAGAGATGATACTTGATGATGAATATTGATCCACAATTTGGCCCTCTAATCAACAAAATGGACCATTCCATTCCTCCTCAAGAAAGAAGAGACAAAAGAAAATTTTCAACAAATCAGAAGAAGATGGAGAGGTTCCCATGCATAGTCCCAGGATGCTGATGCACAAAAGAACCATGATTCTGAATGGTTTCTCCATAGAGTTGCGGATTNTTCACAAGTTTTTGCTCAAAGAGAAATATTTCCTCTTAAGTATAGCTTATTTCCCGATTCCTGCTTATTTTGAGGGAGGGGGGGTGGGGGGGAGGTTCCCATGAGGTTTTCCCCATTTTCCTTAGTTTATTAAGCAGTATTTTACTTCATTTAGATTGTATAGGTGACTTTCGTCCTAGTTGCTAAGGCCCAAGTTTTCCAAAGTTAGGATTAAGGGGGGTGTTAGAATTAATTAATCCTCCTTTGTCCAATATAGTCTATTTGGTCATTTTTCCTAACTTAAGGGGTAATTATTATTGTACTAGAGTGTGGGGAACACACCTAGAGGTTATACACCACTTGTTGCATGTGCATGCACGAGATTATGTGCCTCTAGGAGCAATCCCTACATTGTAGGAACCCACTATGAGGGCCACCAACAACCTTCATCAATTGGTTGTGGTAGGCAAGTAGTTATGTTGAGTTAACCTCCAGCTACAAATAGTTAGATTGCTTTCAGTAAACCTAGCGGCAGTTTTGCATGCATGAAGGGAGAGTGGTGCCTTTTTCCCACCTACCTCATCAGTTAACTGATTATAGACTTATTTAGACATCCGAAGTTAAACTAGTGAGCTCCAGCAGTGATTTAGACACACTGAGTTACCTAATCAATTAGCTATAACCGATATATTTGAATCCTATCTTTAGCATTTGAATTCTATTGTTTTTGTATAATCATTGTATTATTGATTAATGAATGAAGACTAATGTTGTGATTATCTAAGCAATTCTTGTCCGATTTATCTGAAATTTGTGGCATGAATTTCCTGTTCAGTGTAACTTCTCTTTGATTATTCCACTGTATAATTCCCTTCCTACAGCTTTCATATTTTCGTGTATATCAATGGTTCACAAATTTAACATAATTAAGTATTGATGTCATTGATTATTTGCAAATTAATCTATTTTTTCGGTGTTGTTATGTGTGTGTTGTTAGTGAGGATAAAATCAAGGAAAACCACATATCATGGAACATCCATAGGCTGCAATCTATAGCCACACTGAAACCATAGCAAACAAAGAACACCAGATGAAACTACAACCCTCAAAATCAACTTCTGATGGCTGTCCCCTACAGTCATCTCTCACTAACAAAAATCAGATCGTATGGATGCCACCCTCCAACCACCGATTACTTTTACATATAGAATACATAACTCATCCTAGGATCTACAACTAAGAACAAATATGTAAACAAAACATTTATAATCAAATGACAGGTGCACTCATCTTGGCACCGGAAAACTATCGGACCAAAACAAACATATCTTGGTCATCTGGAAAGCTTTTTCAATGAAACGAAAGGTGTTGTTCACTGGAAACATCATTCTAGATGTAATGGAATAGGTATCACCACACAGAAATGAACAGAGATGGGATAACTATATCATAATCTTGCACCCCTCTCAATACAATAGAGCCAAAATTACAATTTTTGGTTAAGAAGAAGAAGAATAGAAAGACGGTAACAAGCATAGAAACTCAATTCCAAATTATATGATATGCATCCTTCCTGCATGTATATCCTGACATTCAATACATGAACACTCAAACAACCAATCAACCACCATTACACATATACCAAATAAAATAATGTAATGAAAACATAACATAAGAGAAATACTTATCTCAAAATATGGGCAACTGGCTACAGCAGGACAACTTTCCTCCCAATCATAGACATCATCAACCCTTCTTCGCTTGAACAAGTCACCCCCAATATTAGACCATCAATCCATGGGTAGAGGCTCACTTAGTCTCACTACTCTCGAAATTACCTCTTCCAAGAGCCACAATGCTTCCCACTACTACTTTTTTGTCTGTCTCCACTACCTATGGGATGTGACCTATCTCGCCATTCCCATTTCCTGACTTCCCGTGCGAGAACCTATACTAGTAAAGTAATATAATGGAAGCAAAGGGAAACAACTAGACTCACTCTAAGTCTCAACACACTATCAACATTCCCAACATTTGTAATGTCCCCATTTTAAATAATTGCATAGCAAGAAAATTCCATCAATTCTACTAGTTCCCTAGGTTGGGTGGAAACATTGGAAAGTTATAAGGGAGCTAATAAATGGTGTTTAGAAATTAGAATAAATAAATATTTATTTAATGGAGCTAATTAAATGAATTTAAGTGAAAAATGAAATGACTATGGACAATGGAGACACATGGAGACTATGGGGCCCACTCAAGCTAGAATTCCTATGTTAAATGGCATCCTCCTCTTGCAATCTCGAATATATGGGAATCCAAATGTTTTTGGATGGATTATAAGGTTAATATACTTGTCCATATACTTCATAGGTTGAATTTGGGATCAATTGTAACTTACATGGGGAGAGGAAGAGCCAAATGGGAGTTTCATGGACACTTGGCTAGAAAACCCTTAGATTTATGACATCTATGACACCAATGATGGAGATTCTATGATAGTTATGATAGAAGTCACATATGAAGGCTGACATATGACATATATACATGTCAGGTCAAAATATACCATCCAATAGAGCTCTCATGTGAGTTTGGGAAGATTAATGGGCTCCTACTCAAATTTGGGGAAGGTGGAAGGCTAGGAAAGAGGGGACACGTGTCAATTCATGAGCACACACCCTAATTCGACTTGGAATGAGTTTGTGGATGGATTGGGAACCTTAGAAGGCTAAGGAAGTTTAAAAATACAGGAAGCAACCAAGAGAATGGCATTTTGATCATTTGTGAAAATTGTTAGGCCCAAACTTCCTTTCCTGGAAACGTTAAAGTTGCCAGATTTGTCAAAGTTAATGAATGACCCCATGCTTTACAATGTGGCATGGCCACCTGTACCTATTAGACTACCCTCATACATTTCTAAGTTTGAAGGAAAAGCCGGTGAAGATCCAAGTGCGCACATTACCGCTTTCGACCTTTGTTGCTCTTCGAACTCACTGAACGATGACTCGGTGCGATTGAGGCTCTTTCAAAGAACGTTGACTCATGTGGCAATGAAATGGTACATAGAACTTCCCTCTGCCACATATGATAGTTTTCTAGATTTAGAGACCATGTTCCTTAAACAATTTCAGGTTCATGTCCGGTATGATGTCGACACATACTTGTTGTCGACTTTTCGACAGAATAAGGCCACACATATTTTCAATAATATTCAAGAGTGGCGAAGAAAAAAGAGGATTATTAAAGCCACTATACCTCCCGAGTTTTTATTAGAGTGGTTCTTAAAATATCTAATGCCTTACATCTATAAGGACGTATCCACTTCGGGGGTGACCATGGAAGAATAGGTAATCCTCAGGGCCCAACAGTTAGACTTGATATATGCTTAGTCTGGTATTTTGTATGAAATTATCCCTCAGGCGCCGAGGTCCACAAATAACACTGAGAAACCCAATCCTAGACCCTATGCCGATGGCGTGGTTGGTTTAGTTAGTTCTCCCACTATAGAATCACTAGCCAAGGAACTCCATGAGTTGTCAGTGAAGCAGTCTACAATGGAGGCAACTAAGGATGCCACCCCCTCACCACAAAGTGCAAATGTTTTTGCACAGTCTTCTCAAAAAGGAAATCAACAACTCGGTGCAAAAAATAATAAGGGGAAGAAAGGTGGGGGTAACCAAAACAAGCAAAATCCCACAAACAATGCTGATGGGGGAAAAAATACAAGAAAAGGGTCAAGTTTCCTTGTAAGTTGTGCCAGGGAGACAACCTTACTTATCAATGCCCTCTAATGCAACAAGCTCAGAAGCTGCTAAAAATCAAGAACCGGTTGTGATGGAGGATCCCTTTCCCCAAGGAAAGAATGCAGCTTCTGCTTCAAATGTAGTCGAGGGCACTCCTAGTGCTCCTACTGATCAAAACTATATTAACATGGTACGATCCAACACTTTCCTCCAAACAAGAAATAAGAATGATGAATCGGAGGCTCAAGAGAAGGGTAAGTCTAATGTTGAAACTTCAACCCCTCTCACTAATGAAAAACCTACTGATCCAATGCCCAAGATACCAAAATGTGTCTTTAAGAAAACATTTCACAACCCTAATGATAGGGTTGTTTCCAACTATTCTCTAGTTGAAGACTTAGCTCAAAATCCTCTATAGTGCATATTGGTGCAAACTGCTCTCCGGAGGAGATTGCCATATATAATTCCTTGTTTAATGAGTTTTGCGTCGTCTTTTCTTGGTCATGTGAGGATATTCCAGGCATTGATCCATCTATCGTTGAACATGATATTCATACTTACCCTGATTCTAAACCTATTCAACAAAAACATCGACCTGTAAATTCGTGGAAAGCGACAACCGTTAAGGCTGAAGTGGAGAAATTGTTGAAAGTAGGGTTCATTTACTCAATTGCTCTGACGAAATGGGTATGTAATCATGTTCTTGTTGATAAAAAACAAGGGACCATACACGTTTTCACTGACTTCCATGACTTAAATAATGTGTGTCCCAAGGATAACTACCCCACGCCCTTCATCCATTAAATTGTTGATGCTTGTGCAGGTAGCGAGGTATTTTCGTTTATGGATGGTTTTTCCTCGTATAACCAAATTCAAATTAATCCAGAAGACCAACATATAATGGACTTCATTTGTCCTTGGGGGACCTTTGCATACAAGAAAATGCCCTTCAGTTTGAAAAATGTCGGAGCTACCTTCCAGTGGGAAATGAATTTTTCCTTCCATGATATCAAGAGTATTGTCAAACCATACTTGGATGATCTGCCTGCCCATTCTCGCAACAGGAAGGACCATCTACAACACCTTCATATGATCTTTGAATGATGTAGACATTTTAAGATACACTTGAATCCCCATAAGTGTGTTTTCGGCATCAAGCCATAGAGGTTACCAGGATTCATTGTGTCAGATAGAGGAATACAGGTGGATCCTTTGAAAGTTGACGCTATTGTTAATCTGTCTCCTCCTTGTTCCATCAGGAAACTTCAGAGTCTACAAGGGAAATCCAATTTCCTTTGGTGTTTCATCATCAATTATGCCATGATAATTAAGGGTTTCATGCGCTTGCTGAAGCAAGACACCCCATTCCTATGGGAAGAAACCACAAAGCTCGCTTTTGAGGCATTAAAGAAGGCTTTACTATCAGCTCCTTTATATGTCCACTAGATTACACAAAAGATTTTATATTGTATATGGCTGCGTCGGACTCGACTATAGGAGTAGTACTTGTTCAGGAAGACAACAAGCTCCAAGAACATATTGTCTATTACCTTAGTTGTGCATTAGTTGGTCCTGAACTTAGGTACTCCCACATCGAGAAGTTGGCTTTAGCAACAGTCTATGTTGTTCAAAGGTTATGTCACTACATATTGCTAAGGACAACCACAGTGGTTGCAGATGTAAATCCGTTTCAGTATGTTTTGTTTCGACGCATAATCAGGGGAAAATTCAACAAGTGGATAGTCATTCTCCAAGGGTTTGACTTGGATTTTCAATCTGCTAAATCCAAAAAATCCTTAGTTTTCGTAGAACTGATCTCAGAATTCCCTACGGAAGAGACTGTAGTGGTAGAAGAAGACTCATTCCCAAATTAGTATATCTTTTTGATTTCCACCTATGATACATGGTATGGAGATATCCTAGTATATCTCCAGGCTCTTAAGTGTCTTGCGTCCTTCTCGTGGGAAGATTGACGTAAATTATGTGTCAATGCGAAAAAATACCTAATCATCGGTGATACCTTATATCGTCGAGGGGTAGATTTGATCTTGTGTGGGTGTGTCACCCACGAGGAGGATGAGCGTGTCCTAAATCATTCCCATAGCGGAGCGTGTGGGGGTCATTTATCTAGGTTAGCAACGACCTATAAAATTTTACGTGTCGGTTATTTATGGCCCACAATCTTCAAAGATTGTGTGGAAGTTGTAAAGCGTTGTCATCCTTGTCAGCTTTTTACCAGAAAAATGTGGTCGCATCCTGCTCCTTTGTTTCCCGTCATCGTGGTAGGACCCTTCACCAAGTGGAGGGTAGATTACATGACGTGTAACCCAGTTTCTGTAGCGGGGAACAAGTACATGATTGTCGTTGTAGACTACTTCACAAAGTGGGAAGAGGAAATGCCTAACTTCAAAGCCGACGACGAAACAACAATTTACTTTGTATTCAACCAAATCATTGCTCGTTTCGGTATACCAAAGCAGATTGTCATTGACCATAGCAGTCACTTTCAAAACAACATGATGATTGAATTGACCATTATGCTAGGGTTTAGGCAAGATCATTCATCTTCCTTTAACCCTCAGGTGAATGGACCAGTAGAGGCGGTTAACAAAACCTTGAAAACCATTCTAAAGCACACGATTAATGTGAGTAGGTCAAATTGGCATGTCATGCTGTACCATGCACTTTGGGCATACCAAACTAATGTCAATACTGCTACTGATTTCTCACCGTTCCAACTCGTTCATCGGGTAGAAGCAGTCACACTGGTTGAGTGCAAGATTCCATCCCTTAAGATTGTTATTCATGTGCTTCCTGACACTACAGATCTGGAAGAACGTTTGCTTCACCTAGAGAACCTGGATGAACAACGCAGAGATGCGTTGACTGCAAATGAAGCTCATAAGAATAGGGTCAAGAAGCAATATGACAAATCTGTTAAACTAAGAGTTTTCTTCGAGGGAGAACTTTTTTTGCTATGGGATGAAGACAAGGAACCCCTAGGGGTAGGAAAATTTAAGTAAATTTGGTTAGGCCCCTACGTTGTGTCTAAAGTTTTGAAAAAGGGAGCTTATGAATTAACTGATTATGATAGAAATAAATTGTTGGAGCCCAGGAATGGGCTCTACCTGAAGAAGTACTACGCTTAGGCATGGTGCTTGTTCTTGTATTTTTATGTTCAATAGGCCATTAGCTGGTTAGTGTTTCTTATGCAGCTTGTTGGTTGTTTCAGATGTCATCCGAGTGGTTCATAGGTTTTGTCGATGGCGCTAGCTGCCATACTTGTAATCTGACTTCATCCGCCTGGGTTATCTATTCACCCACAGGACAACTGGTTGCCTCTGGTGGCACCTGCTTAGGTACTGCTACTAATAATGTGGTTGAATACAATGCAGTTATTAAGTTGTCATGGGATGGTACACTACATGGCATTACCCGTCTGGAGGTCAAATTTGACTCTCAGCTCGTGGTTTCTCAACTCAATGGTGATTATCAGGTACGAAACCCTAACTCGCTATGTCAGTTTTTACGTGTAAGTTTATTTGAAAGAAACTTTGAATACATTTCGTTCAATCACATTTCAAGAAATGAAAACAGAATTACTAATGCATATGCGAATTACATACTGGATTGGCACTTAACACACACATTGTAAGATAAATATAAGAGACACATTTGAGACGCATGTATATAACCTTATATATATATATATAAAATATGTCCATAGATATAGCGAGTTTTGATTAGAAAATCCCGTCACAAGTGTATCAATATACAAAAAATGGGATCATAGTATATATATGCCTAAATCTGGGCTTGTTCCTCAGCTTCCTCGGCTGCGACTGCCTCCACAGCCTCCCCATAATAAAGTACGTCTCTAGCCACCCTTCTGAGAAGGCGTAACCAGGTCGAAGGAACCCCAACAACATACTCCTACATGATCATTGGGATCCGATCCATCCACAGTGTAGGGACATCTTGGGTAAGCCTAGACAACTTCCCCTTAATCACACGCACTAAGATGTCATCCCCACCACCCTGTACGGGCTGCACAAAAGTCTTGTGATGCCCATCGAAGCGAACTGGTCCAACATCCGTATATAGAACATAAAGAAGGGTCAAACTCAGATACAAATGTATATATAATTTTATGAACAATACTCATAAAAATCAAATAATATAAAAAGACAAAAACATACCTATCTCTCCCCATCCTCCCCCTAGAGGGAGGATGAGTTCAGGGTCTCCTCGAAAATCTATTACAACATATGGAAATTGCTTGAGAGCAGGCACCTGTTTATCCCACCAGGAATAGAAGTCGCCATCGTAGCCACTTCGGATCTCTCCTCTGCCACCTTGACAGAGAAATATGTCCCCCCATCTCGTGAGTATAGACTGGCGGGGTGAGAGCAGTGGTAAAGGTATTGTAGGGTTGAGGGAAGGAACCCTCTTGAAAATGAACGCCACTAAGATGATAACATAGCCATAATTCTTTCTTCGGCCTCTCTTGCAGTCAGAAAGTTGTTTTTTCATTATTGGGATCATCTTCAAGCACCAGTCAAACATCATACCCCGCATACATTCTGCCGCCACATGCATGTGAGTATGGGTGGCCAAGTGTAAAGCAAAAGAACCAACAACCCTAGATATTGTGCTTACCATCACTTTCAATGGGAAGCTAGTTATATGTGAGAATGGGACGCATGTCCTCGACTTCTGTGTTCCAAGTAGGTAGTAAGTATCAATATAATCTTGCATGCTAAGAGGATCACCGCCCCTACCAGTTCCCTCAAGGTTTACAAGTGTACCCCTGCGAGACAGTCCTGTGATGAAATATATATCATCTATTTTAAGCTCCAAATCATCTCCTTGGAGGTCAAAAATTCTGAGCTCATGGTCCCAGTAGTCCACTAGAGTCTCCAATAGATGAACTTGTGCTCTCATATTGGATGTGCAATAGAACTTGAGCAAGCCATTTCTTTGTAATGATTACAGAGCAGGAGCATCTCGCATTGCTTCTCGGTCCATGTATTTATGTCCCCTTTATCTCCACTCCAATACCATTTTTTCCAACTGTAGAGGCTTGGAAAATCGCAGGAAACAACAGCAAGGGATTCTCCCCAGTCAACATTCCCAACTAGCCCGTGACTGTTTGGTATGGGGAATCCATCCGGTTTGCGGTCCGGCTACCGTAGGTCAAGTAACAAAAATTAAAAGGTTTTATCAGTTGCAGCCGGTCCACCGTATATATTTTTGTGTTTTTAACTTTAAGTATGATATGCAAGTGCCTATCTAAAATGCAGATTGATAAAGAATACGAGGAGTGGTCACAATGCGATGCGCAGGTTCTTACCTCTCGTCTTAGACTCTCTCGCATCTAAACCACACACAACAGGAAATAAAACTAAGTAAGTTGTCCCTAGGGAGTGAGATTATCATTTAATGAGTAATGTATTATTGTTCATGCATTAAGAGAAATCATAGGTAGCTGTTCTTTGATTCAAAACATATAATCATGAATAACTGGATGAACAACAAGGTAGCTCATTATCTGTGAAAACATTCATTACTCATAGTGGAAATTATCATAAAATAAACCAGAGAACATTCACACAAGAACATAGGTTCAAAAAGTTAGAACGATCTCATAGTTAATGAATCACAGCTGAAGACGAAATAGCTCCCCTTCAACATCATTCATTTCATAACATTTGAACATTCCACCCAAAACTTTATCCAACAGGCAAATTTGTAATTATATTATTGCAAAACGAAATAGTTCCTCTTACAATGTGTTCTCACAAGTCTAACTGGGAAAAAGTCCTTCATACAATCTAACTCTCTTATAATTATACAAAAGGCAAAACTTTTGGACTGCCCCCACTGACCCCTGGGCTTCCCCAACGTTTCATCTCCCAAAATTCTCTTATACTGAGTGCTTATACAAATTACAATATATTACATTTGAACAAACTAATAAAGCACTTAAGTGGAGGGCCCCGCTTGATTGTTTAGGAACTTTTTCCATGCTATGGCTTCTGATGCAATGTTCTCGAACTTAGAAGGCTCGAGAAAATGAATATTGATTTCAAACTTTGCAGCCCGATCTTTTATCACTTCAATCCTACCTGAGCTCAAGCGTAGTTGATCTTCCAGTAACTGTACACTGACCGCGGAATGAGCTACTTCATCTTTCAATATCTGTTCGTCCAGGACCTTGACTTGTTGAATTCTCTGTTCATCCTCTTGATATTTGTTCTGTAACATCTCTATGAACAGGTCGTGTTCTGGAAATGCATCTATTCTCTCTGGACTGCCACCTGACATCGATTGTAAGTGATCAACAGTCTCCTAGAAAACTCGGTGCAAGCCCCTTTCATTTTCTTTACAGCCTTCTTAAATTCTTCAGCTGTGTTTATGGAAAACTCCAATAAGTCATAATCTTGTTTTAAACCTTGTTGATCCTTTGCTGGTAAGTCTACGAGGATCTCCTCATTGGCCTCCAACCTTGCTATTCTTCCCGTCAGGATTTCTAAAATGTCTTGAGACCTATCTACGAAATAAGAAGAAGTCTCCAAAATTTCTTCTAATCTATTATCTACCTACATAATCTTGTATCTCTCTTCTTCTATGGACACCTGCAACCTATGCATTTTGCTTCTGTGTGTTAAGACATGCTCCTTGAAAGGCTGAATACTAGTTTGTTGTTCCTTGGCCTCTTCCAAATATGTTGCCAGTGAAGCAATTTGCTCTTTAAACTCTGCTGCTTGCACCTAAAATTGTTTCTCTGTTTCCTCCAAGGTAGCCTTTTGTATTTCCAGCTCCCCAATTTTACTTTGCAGTTGGTCTCTTTCTGCATGAAGATTTTCATATGTTGTTTAAGCCCATGATTTTTTGTCCTTAGCTCCTGATATTCCTGCTGCAATTTTGGTAAGCTATACTGAGCAACTGCCAAAGACATCTTGTTTATTTAGAGGGACTGAAGCTCTGCCTTTGAGGACTTTGCTTCATTTTGCATGTCTTCAAACTTCCTCTTTAATTTGTTGCCTTCATCTCTTTCCTTTTTCAAAGTATCTCTTAATTGGGCAGCCATTTTCCTTGATTGCTCAAGGTCTGTCATTATTCGATCCACATTATCTTCAGAGGCATGGATCAATGCTGCTCCAGCTCAGATTGTCAGTCTCGGGTCCTTGTTTGTCCCATGGACCATGGTTTTATCATTTATCATCCTCCCTGATTGCCCCCCAGTTTCAAATTTCTTCTCAGTTCTCTTCACAATTCTTTTCTTTTCTCTATCATAAGAAAAGGTACTGAAGTCTGGAACTTCTTCCCCTTTCTTTTGTTCAAAAGGAATCAATCTTAAGCTAGGAAACAACAACCTGCCCTAAAGTGTTGCCAACAGTTGCAACAGGGTCTTAAGAATTAGGATTATCCTAATCTTGCACTTGAGTGTCTGCAAGGTCAGAAGTTTGTTGCTCTGTCATGGATCCTATTAGTTTTAGCCTTTCAGTTTCTTGCTTCTTAAGCTCTTCATCCTCTTTCTTTTTTCTTTCTTCTTCTTCCCTCTTGGCAGCTTCCTTTACACTCTTAGCTACTTCTTGTTCATATTTCTTCTTTTCTTCTTCCTCACTTCTAAGCCAACTTTCGGCCTCCTCTGCTAGTCTCCTAGCATCTTCTTCTCTTTTCCTGGCCTCCTCTTCATTTGTTTTCTTCTGCTTAGCCTGGCCCTTGCCACCTTTGGTGGTGATCTTATTTTTAAATCTTCTTTTTAATGCAGTCATATTCTCTGCATTTCTAAAAGTTTCCTCATCCTTATCCCAATGGTTCATACATTCAAAATGCACATTCGCTTCCTTGCAATGCTCTGCCACTTTGCTCTAAGAATCATTCCTATGGAAGCTCATTTCTCCAAAGTGAAAATTCTCCAGTTCTTGTACAAACTCATCATCTTTTTTAACTTTTGAAAACTTATAACTTCCCACTTTTAATGATATGGGAGGATAAGTTGCCTTCTTGTGCTCGAACAAAGAACTCCCTATACCGTCCAAGAAAACCTGCCTGACTGCTTCTTTGTGTACCACATAGTTAGTGGCATATTTGGGAAGCAACAAAGGTGCCCTGGAACAACCATACATTCTAATATACATCCCTTCCTCACTCAAGTAGTAATTTGCAAACTCCTTAATGAATTTCAGTGCTTCTTCAGGCATGCAATTGCACTCTTTCAAGAAAATCAACGTATACAAGGGCATGATAAATTGTTCACAAACTTCTCTATAATGATTGTAGTATTTGTTTGCCCACAATGGCTTGTAGGCCTTGTACACAGGGGTTCTGTCCCTGTCCCATATGCACCTTAGGTTAGGAAATGGTTGAGTGCACAATATACAATCAATCAATATGGAGCTCATGTAGAACTCATAATTTTTCTGAGATACTCCTCCCAGAGCTGAAGCAATACAAGCTAAGAGACTGTTAGACACAATGTTTGCCCAGCTGAACACAATCCCTTCGGTGGCTACATAGGAGATGATAGGAACCCATTCTAACTTAAAACTTCTTCCGTGGGCTCTCCCAAAGAGTTTGTTCAGCATTAACGCAATAAACCTCTAAGGGGTTCTTAAAGTAGCTGTGGCATATTCCCTTGATGGTCTGGTTCAGAAATTCTTACCAGGTACAATCATTATTTTTACAGTTTCAGCCAAGTCTAGGTTAATCTCCTTCAGCCAACCTTCAGTTAGGTAAACCTGGGCTTCTGGTAAGTGGTAAGCTAATGATACATAACCAGGGCTGTAAGCACCATAGCCCTGCTTGGCAGTGTTGGCTAGAATCATGGTAGTCACGTCTGCCCTAGGCAAAATCCATCCAATTACTTCTGAGCGTGGGAAAATCTCAGGCCTAGTAGCTACCTTCATTAAGGCAATTTTTTCAATATTAGCATATATTGTTACTTCTTCAAAATTGGTGTTAGGCACTTCCTGGTGTGAAATCAGTAGGTAAATTTTGCCCCACTTGTATGTAGGTTCTACCCCGGTGGTGGATCTAGTGTCTTCGTAAATGTGCTCAACCTTTGTGATAACCTCCACCTCAGGTTCCTCTTCAACTACAAGAACTTTCTTTTTCTGCCTCTTCGACATCTCGTCTTCAGAAAAGCTGCCCTGTCATACAACAAAATTTCTTTTAGGCCCTTTTGAGTTGTTCAACCAATATTCAAAGAATGAAGAAAAACTGTATAAGCATTTCCTTGGCTATGTTTGCAATAGCTAAATCTATGTAAAATACAAAACCAGGGCTAATTATCAAATACTTCTGCAAAAGATAGGCCTGCCACAAATCTTAGATCCTACCCATGACTAAACTTAACATGATCAAGAAAAGGCTTCGTTAACATGGTAAAACTTCTACCGGCAAAGAAACCGGTCTAATCAAAATACATCCTCGGCGTTATCGACTTCAGAATAATATGTCCCAAAAATTAAATCTCATCAAAATGAGGCATATCCTCAAAAACTGCGACCCTAGTTCCAAACACGTGAGAAACCAAATCATCGAAGAAACAAACCCTTCGTCATTTCAAACAAAACCAGGTTAAACGCCCACTAACTGTAAAAAGAAGGAAATCCCCCCCGGGACGGTCATACACAAACCAGAAAAAACCGGTGCAGACAGTGTAACGCTCATCTGCACCATCTTCCTAAACAGTCAGAAAGGGTTCGCAAACTCATAACGGTTCCACGACATTCATTAAGGAAAATGAGAACACCCNCAGACAGTGTAACGCTCATCTGCACCATCTTCCTAAACAGTCAGAAAGGGTTCGCAAACTCATAACGGTTCCACGACATTCATTAAGGAAAATGAGAACCCCCCCCCCCGATTCTCTAATTGTCAAAATGAACTACAAAAATGCCCATAAACATGCCCAATGACCACGGCGGGAAAGAAAAAAAGAAAAAACCCAACCAAGGACAAAAACCCTAGTTCAAAACTCAACTGAAGGGGTAGAATCAAAGATTGGCCTACTTGGCGATGAGCTATGCAGTCGATAAGAAAAAACTGAAAAATTGCACGGCGACGCCACCCACGCATGAGCTCCTGACAGCTAAGGTACAACACCCAGTTCAAAACGACAATGACAATGCAGGCACGAGTTCGTAGGAAAAATAATAGAAAAAGAAACCCCCAAATCCCATATATATANGCGGGAAAAACAAACCAATCGGCTGGCGGAACCACTAAGGTATCAGCAAAGAGAAACATCGACAAAAAAATCACTAAGAACAATAACTCAACATCAGAGCTCAAATAGACTATAGCCTTGGACTATAAGTTTGTTAGAACGCTGCAACGACGGAAGCTGTAGAAACAAAAGGTTTCGTACACTAGTCAAAAAATCAGAACAAATATAACCAAAGCTTAAGTGAAACATCGATGGAGAATCAAGCATTGACGAATAGGAAAACTATCACGCAGAGGTTTAGTCTGCTACAGAGCTGCAACGACGAAGCGCTAAAAAAACTAAGGCTTTCACAAAACAAACCAATGGCAATCGGAAAAAGGTCAAAACTCCCGTCGTGGGCCTGACAGTTTGTCATCCGAAACGACGGCCATACAAAGCACTAGAGCTCCGACAGTTTTCAACAAAAACGCCAACAATAAAAAAATAAAACAAGAGTGTATCGACAGAAGATAGAGTTTTAGGTCGGGTCATCATTTCACTGAACCTCCGCAATGGCAGCGCAGTTGACTACGGTCCCAATTCATAACTTCAACCAAATTCCGACAACGAGATAAGAAATCACCGTAAGTCATAAAAGGTAGGATCAGCATAAAGATATTCACTTAACAATCATTCTCAACAATCCAAAATTGCAGTGAAATCAATCAATCCCAACAAAATTAAAAGGAGGGTCCCAAATTCTTTTAGAAATTTGGGAAAGGGTTGCAGCTGCAACACCTACCCAATGCACATTATAATTCATCAAATTTCTTTTGCATTTGTGAGTTAAAAAAAAATGAAGGTCGTGTAGTATTTGCAACTATGCTTTCAGCACTGCGAGGAGCATACGTGGGATGCAGTGCAGCAACCCACGAATAAACATGTAATCGCGATTGTAATGAATCCTAATCGCGAATGATCCATGAAGCTCTTAGGAAATTCCTAAAACGTAAATTGTTGCACTTAAAACAAAAAAATGATTGGATAGAAAGGAAGAGAAGGGAGATATAACTAACCTGCAACTCGCGGAATCGAAATTGGTTCAACAGTTTGTCCACCACGATCAATTGAAGTCTAAAGGTAAAACTTGCCAAATATAGTAAAATTTCCAAATGGTTTGTTTATTTTTGGTTTTGAATTATTTATATTAAACATTTCAAATTTTTAGCCATTATGTATAGTTTAAAACCATTTTTTAATATATGAACTAATACCATTGTCTTTTTGTTAGCTGCAACAGGTCCTGGATCATTGAAAAATTGTTTTTTGCTCCATGTTGGGTAGGATTTGGTCCTAATTGTAGACTTCCACTCATACTTTATTCATCACTTAACCCTAGGATCATTTTTTGTCCATGGACTATGGTGTAAAACCATTTTTACGTTGTACACATCATTGTTCTCCCGTGGATAGGGCCTCCTTATCATGGGTACCCTAGTTTAGAGCACTTTATTGTCTTCTTGGTACCCATGTCGTAGTTGTGTTAGGTTTGTGGGATCCTTTTTAGTTGTTTTTCATTACAAAATGAACCTCATTTTTCATCTTTTTATGAGCTATACCCGATTATAAGGGTCCCTGCACTTATGGAGTTTTTTTTAGGCCCCGGTTTGACTCCTAAAAATATACTAGACTGTCGAGTAAACTTGTTTGTTCAGACTCGTTAAGAATAAGTGAGTGGTCCTCTACATTGGTGGTGAGTTATCTCTTTCTTAGATCATGTAGATTATTTATGCGAAAGGAATACTCTCTTTTCTTTAGAATTGAGAAGAGTATCTTCAGGCATAGGTTTATCTCTTATTTCAGACCTGAAGGACTATATTTACGGAAAAGGAACACCCGATATGAGCTTAGTTTTTTCTTTTGCGTGCTCTGGACCCAAAAATGAAAAATATTCCGAGCGTACTTTATGTCTTTGTCATGCTCGCAAAACCTAAAGAACAAAGCATCGCGTTTACTTTTGTAAGCCCCATTTCTCGTAATCAAATGGATCTTTCCAAGTGATATTGCCTTCCTTCCCACTCGTTAAACTCATGATATATGTTGCTTTTGAAGGTGCGTCGTTCTGGTATTAGTTTACCCTTTTTTCGGACCTTGCTGAATAAGTACAAAAAAGGTATACCTTAGTAATCCGGGAGCTAAGAGAGTTCTTCTATGGATTGTTTTATACTTTTTCGGCCTTAGGAGACTAAATTATATGAAAAAACACACCCTAGAGTCTTCCTCGGAGTTTTCAGACTCTCAAAAATATGAAAACACCAGCAAGCAACTACTAATTCGAGCTCGTAAAATCCATGAATCGGTGACATATCAAGCAATAGTCTCTCCCCTCTTCAATCTTGTAAAAAATGAAGAGAGACTCGAGTTGACTTTCTTGGACTCGTTAAAATTCGGCAAGAAAGATAATGAAGAATTTCTCTCTTTGGGTTATAAACATTGGCACCATGTCATCCTTGAAGAACGCACTCTCTGAAATTTTCGATACTCATGTCTCAATTTACACTTCCAGTTCAGCTATTACTTCAAGTTTTTACTTTTCCACATGTCCTTTATAAATGGGGAATCTGATCATGTCTCCTACATGAAAGATAAGTCTAGTTATCATATCTGCAAGTCAAAAGATGCCTTGGGTCATCTCTGTGTCGTGCGCAGTGTTCAAGGATCTGTACCTCTATTTGATCATCCTGATTCCCATCATTATTATCTTTGAGAATTCCTTGTGTCTACCTTCCCTCATCCAGTTTCCTAGTGACTCTTGTGATTTGTTGAAGGATTCATTGCCTTCCTCCTCATATGATGGTTTCTCATCAATACCTCCTGAAGACGAATACCTAGAGTTTCGACGACGATACCTTAGGATTCACTACCCTTATTGGCGAATTCCTTTGCTTCAGGTTTCAACATCACTCGTTTGCTAGCATTCTGTGAAGATGTAAAGAGAAAAAATGAAATAAATTATATCAGGCAAGTTATAATTCAATAATAGAACTTTATAATAAAAGTTATCACAAATTATATGGACCTTAAATGGCATGTTAATGCACATGTATCAAAAAGTATAATGATGTTACACATGTATCCCAAAGTACATCTACCCTACACTGCACATAAAATATCCAACCTCCTTTTGTTTTCTCCTGAATTTGATGCATCATGCCTCTATCTAGGACCGGTGTGCATCTCTAAAGTCTACAAATCAAAGATCAAATTTCTTGCTTAGCTAATTGCACTAATACATTACTACTAACAAACTTAAAAAATTAAATTACGACTCAATTACTTATAACAAACTCTCATTGAATCCATTCGAGGTATTGATGCTTATGGTGTCCTCTCACCTAACAGAAATTACATTCATGGAAATAGATCACATGTTCATATAAACAGATAACACATTCATATTAATAAACCTAAAACTAAGTAAAGCACACGTGCACAGTAAACAGAGCTTTCATCATATCATAACACATAACCATTTCATCCACAGAATCTCACTTTGTTATTATCATCCAATAGTTTCTTACAAAATCAGTGCACTGTGCTCAAGTATTCTACCTTAGGCCTCCATAAACCCCATAAAATTTACAAAGTAGTGCATCAGAAGCACACATTTTATCCCCAAAATTCTTACACACACACACTATTTCAGAGAAAATATTCCCATAGTTTGGGGTGGACCACAATAGATAGTATGACACCAAAAATCACATCTATTCTCTAGTATGTTAGATAAATTAAAGAAACTAACAACCATAGGATATAAGTCGTACCTCAATGAGATGTTTGAAGATGACCATCGTTGAGCTCGCAATCAAAATCTTGTCCCTACAATTTCCCTCAACAAATATATATGTATATAAGCATAAAATATATGAAATGTTAGTATTCAATCTAGCATAATCCATTTAAACATGTATGAAGCAATTATACCCATAGATACAAATATAAACAATTGCACAGGAAATTTGGATGAGGAATGGATATTTCTATTAATGTACAAACAGAGATACAATGTGACAACCTCTCTAAACAAGGCAAGCTCACAAAGATAATGCAGAGCTTGGGATATGAACAACAATTGTTCTATCAACAATGACAAAGGGGTGTAGACTTAAGTATATGGCAATAGGGCATAATTTTGCTATAGTCTCCTTACCCTCAAAGTTTTTCTTCCTCTAATAATTCACAATGGCTCAATATATAGCCCTCAAATGGAAAATAGAGGGTTGAATCAGAGCGTTTCCCGATATATGGAAGGCCAAGGATCAAGGTATTTGTTACTTCATGAGGAAAACTCTAAATATTGTTTGTTTTTTATCACAAAACCCAATGTATGCACATTGTAATAGTGCGAGATGCATATATGTGAGTTGTGTAACTGATGACCCACGTATATCTTCAAAAATCTCTTTTTAAGAGTTAAACTGAAGCATCAAGTCTATAGTGAGTAAAGGAGGTATAGTGAGTCTGCATAGGGACAAGGGAAGGACATTAAGGCATGATGCATGAGGTATGACAAATCATGCTATAATATATTCTCTTTAATGTGTGAGGTCATAGAGGTACACGATGGTCGACATACATTATAATAGTCCCAGGAGTGGAGTAGTGAATATCCAGGTGGAATACCTAGCCACTTGTGAGCATAATACAATGAAAATTCTATATACATGACTCTAGATATGGAGTACATATAGTAGTCCCTAATACATATAAGTACAATGGCCATGAATAGGCATAATAGACATATGTCATAAATGGTCACAACCATGTGCAACAAATAATGGATTCTGGTATCCATACTGAGTGAAGACATCCTGTACATAATAAAGTACACTACTCTGGTATGAGAACTAAATCCCATACGTACTGTCGCGATCAATGCAGTAACATATAAGGAATGCCACCATACTCTGAGGTATTCTACACAAACCATCGATGGTACATGTCCCATCATGTCAATAGAGGTGTTGAGGTTGAACATGATGAAACATTGCCTGAATACCGATCATTTATGTATACTGTTAACATACACAATACATCCCACTGATGATGAAATGGGTGTCAAGGTAGCAAGTGCATCCAATAAGTCCGAATAGAGGTGTTGAGGTTGAACACTTGAATAATCCATTGATCAGGGGACATTGATGTATTCCTAAATATGTCAATGGCAAGAGAGCCTGCCATTAAAGACTACAAGTCTTAAGGCACTCAACTAACTCTACATCCCAATTCCAGAATAAATGATATGAAGTCAATGGAATGGAATCTGCTGGAAGGAGGGCATTAATGAATCCCCCATCAACCAACACGAGGTACACAATAAGATTGGATAATTTAGAAGAACTCTAACGAAAGAGATGTACACGAACTAATAACCATGTGTGTCTCCCATGCATACCAAATGCAAGTAGCATGCAAAAGAGAAACTCTGAATAACATCCAATGATGAAAACTATTGATAGAGGTAAGGAAACCACCAATAGTTTCTAATGGAATCCAAGACACGACATGAATCCCAATGTGTAAATATATTTTTAACCGTCGAACACAAGGGAAACCACTTAGTCAACGACAAATGATGAGATGTCATCTGCTGAGTTCAAGTTCACCTACCAATGATGAAAGTAGGCCCAAGGTGCCAAGTAGGACGACAGATCTATGATGTATTAGGAATGACCGACATGTAGAGTCAAGATAACTGAGGAATGGCCGACTCAGGCTAAAGAATTCCTTCGAACGAGAGCACGATGCAAATGGAAAAACTTAGGTAACATAGACTCAATATGCAAACTAGGACAGATATGTGACATAGGAGGAATCAACAGAGGCTCCATAGTGGTTGGAAGCTTAATCAGTTAGTCGAGAAAGCTCTAAATAATGAGTATAGATCCTACTATCATGATAGAAACCCGACCCATGATGAATGGAATCATAAAGTGTGATCTGATTGAAGGCGACACAATAGCTGCCAATATAAGAAAACATCACTTCCTGTTTGAATTTTTATATATTTTTTTCATATTATAAAGCTTGAAAAAAAATCTTATAGTACAATAAATAGGAAATGAGTGTCGTAGGAAAGAAAACTAGTTTCAAGCAGTGGAACATACCTATGCTCAATGCAAGGAAGCACATGCAGGATAAGGAAATTCGTGGGAATGTTTCCTCTCGAATAAGAGGTGATCAAGCTACCATGGATAAATAAGAGGCTTTGCTTGGCTAGAGTTGAGATAAGCTTGAGCAATATGGCTTATAAAAGTGAAGCAGAGAGTCAACATTAAGCTTAATAAGGAAAGCGGATGCATGCAATGTATTTACAACTTGATATAAAGAGGGAGTCCCTGAGGGAAATAACCAACATAAATATGAGAAAGAACATGAGATTTCCATTCGAAGACATGGCAGGACGACCAGGGACTCCCAGACCTATGGAGGGAGCTCAACATGCACACCAAATGGAAAAAAAAGATCTAAATACGACACCCATGATCGGGAAAGCTCTACTGCTTACATAAAGACACTTCTATAAGCAACAAGGAGGTTTTGTGTCAATAAGAAGTGGGTTCGTACCTATGGGCAATGTGACATAGTCATGGGACAATTCAAAAATGAAAGCAAAATGTGATCTTATCCTATATTGCAATGAAGAAATATACCTACTGAAGGCACAATCATACTAGGCACAACCCCATACAACCCGTTCCACAAAAAATCCTCACACTGTATCATTGGTCTATAAATCTCAAAAAACTATATAGACATGACTAAACAACTACAATGAAGCTATGAAAATCGGGTAGGTAAAACCAAAATATATACACTAATGTACAAAGTACTAGCTGAGGTTGGAGTCTCAAACATAGGTCATTGAGCATGAGGGAGGAAAATCAAGTATTGCCTCAATCTTTAAATGGTTGACCAATATTTTGATCATCGAAATGATAAAACTCAACAGGTTTTTCCCTCTCTCAGACACAAGTGAAAAGTGAGAAGGATAATATATTCTATTGCGAGAGTGCACAATAAGGCTATCCAGGTAAATGTCAACTTCAACTAGAGTAGGCTCTCAGGGATTCATTGGGATGGTAGGAAAAATATCTTGTATGTGCCCTTCAACATATAGACTATACTCATCAACAGGGACCACAGGGTGATCAAATTCCTCACCTAAGGCCAACAAGGAATCATTGTGCTTGGTCCTTTCATGCTCTAGTAGGGAAGAAGGTCTATAATGCAGCTCCTCCCAAGGCATTTCAGGACAACTCATGGTCTTAACAATCTCTTCGTTTGGGGGACAAGTATTATCAAGACAATCATGTGAGCAAGTTGAATGGACTGCCAAAGCGGGTGGGAGCACGGGATCTCACTCCTTTGTCCTTGAAGAGGAAATATCAAGTTATACAGTAGTTTCATATGAAGCTTGAAAAACGACCTTTAATGCAAACAACGACATAGCCATTCCGATGGATGGGTGCGCTTAACCAGATTTGAATCAAGAAGGGAGAGTCCAAGGATCACTCAAATACGAAGTATGAAATGGGACTGGACTCGACAATGATAAATCAACATCGAACGTGGAATCAATAGAAAAAATTGGAGCAAAAAAGTTAAATGTTCCCATAAGTGATGGATACATCCTGACACCAACATTCTTAGTTGTCGGCTGATAATTCTCAATAACCAGACCGTAGGTCCTAACGATGTGGAAGAAGTAGAATTAGTGAATGATAATTAATCAATTGTCATGATTCTGTCTTTGTGAGGAAAGGATATGTTGGCCCTAAGAAAAGATAACTAGAATAATGATCGAAAAGATGAAGATTCTGGTCACAAGATTTTGTTCGCAAGACGAGGAAAATTCATGAAGGAAGGAACCGCAACAGAAACAGAATAAAGCAATTCAAAAAGAAAAGCTCAACTAAATTTTAGTAAAATCTTGCTTTTAGTAATAAAGCATGATTGTATTTTGGGTTGATAATGCCTATTTTTAGATGTAATTGGGTGTATTAAAATAGAAAGCGAGTCTGTCAACTGACAATTGAGAGTCAATCGACTGTTGAATCAAGAATTGTAAAAGCACAAAAGCTTATAAAAGCACCAATCCAAGTTGTGTACAGGTTGTCCAGTCAAAGATAGGGAGAGGATTGATCCAGGCTGTGGGTAGATCGACGAATAAGATAAGAAGAGAAGAGATACAGAAGCACAAAGCATGAGAGGAGAAAAGAATGTACGAATTGTAAATAATATCTAAAAAAGTGTCCGCAAGATGAGTGCACATACCAAAGGTGCTAACCTATTTCTCAATTCAAATGAAGAGCACCTTTGTGGTTTTTCCCTGATGGGTTTCCACATTATATATTTTCTTTGTGTATCTTTTATGTTTGTGTCTATGTCAAATGCATGTCTATCGTGATTGAGTTAATCTGAATATGTCATACAACCTTTGTTACACACCTCTAATAGGTTAAATATATGATAATTACTACAATATGTGTTAACAGATCAACAGACAGTTATCTTAAATGAATGAATGAAAACAGAAGTATAATTCTTGGTTTTGACCGAGTGTCTTGATAGTATTACAAGATAAAAATCCCTGACATAACTAAAGAAACCTGGTTCTAGAAGACCCCATAAGATATCTTGGGCAAGACTTCATCTACGTCACAGGTGTTCCCAATAGAGTCCACCCTTGTTGGACCAATCTCTTAGGCTTTGTTGATGAACAAGGAATCTGAACCTGGGTTGACCGAAAGTACGCCAACAAATGGTTATGTTTTCTAGGACCATGAATCATTATGGCGGGGATATGTTTTGGTACCCGATGAAACCGAAAATTCAAGATTGTATTGATTATAAAGCACTAGAGTTTGCATGGGAGGAAAGTGAAGGGTCGCAACTAAGCCTAATTGAGTGGTTGCAATGATACCTTTACGCATACATTCATGGGATTTTCTTTAGTGAAATTCCCATTGTATTGCATGAGTGGTTGTCGAAGATAGCGACCCAGAGGAAAAAAATATAAGGAGGAGAATCGACCGAGTGGAGTCCTCAGTGGATCCAACGGTTGAAAAGAACTAGAAATCCTATATCTAGGGTTGTCAACTTCTGGTTCGATAATATTTTGGGAGGATATTTCACAGAAATTGCACTCGACACAATAAAATCATACAATGATATGAAAGGATAAATTTTCCAGGGACCACAGGGTCGATATCTGAAATCTTTGAAACTGTGAATTAAGATGTTGGTATGTGAAATAGGGATCCTGAGAATGGAGTACAACAACTAAATATTTATTCATGGAGACCCGGGATATGTCACAAGAAAGGTTGCAAGTAGAATGGATGAGGATAAACTGAGATGTTTTCTAGTAATAACAAGGTTGATCTAGAAGGTGGATGCCTAAGGAGTGGAAAATGATTTTGGTCACGAAAGAGAAGAAGGATCATGACAGGAAGAGGAAGTTGTAGTGCGACCGAAGGAGAGGACTAGGAATTGGCGTTGCACCTCGATGGAGGATCTTGTGACAAAGAAGAGGAGTACTAGATAATACCCGAAGAAGTCAAAGAAGAAGAAGCACCAGATCTAGATCAACATTACGACATACCCATGACCCTGCATACATCACCTAAGGTAAGATCTAGAAACACATTGCCCATTGATTTTGCTAATCAGATTAACATTAATAGTGGAAATAGTATTCAGAGAACTCCCACTAGTGGAATTTTTAATTTGGCAGTACCAAGAGTAAACAGAATGGCTGGGAATGACATAAAGTTATCAATTTTTAATAGAAATGGGTTAGAGGACCCTGAGCAACATTGGTTTCTATGTGAAGCCGTATGGACCATGTGACAGATACAAGATGATGCCATAAAGAAAGCCCAAATGATCACGACCCTTACAGGTCAGGTGCTCAATTGGTACATGAAATTCTCTGTAGGTCCTACAGGAATCGTGCATAAGACATTAGATCAAATTTGGGCAGGAGTAATAGACGAGTTCAGAAATCCCAAATCTGAGTCGTAGTGCATTACATAAATCGAAGAAATTAAGCAATTGCCTACGGATTTTGTTTAGGATTTTGACCAAAGATTTAAAACCTTGATGGCCAAAGTAAGTTTTCAAATGTCGGACGTCCAACACAAATAATGGTTCCTTGTGGTGATGGAACCACATGTCTATATCCCATTAATGCAACAGAAGATTGTATCACAAAGCAAGTATCTTGAGCTCTCCATGAAGTTGGAAGCCTCACCGGTCAAAGAAACTGGTGTGGGGATGATGCAAATACAATCACAACTTGCCAACCTTACATTACAACTCTAGGATATCAAAGAAAGGGAAGGAAGTACAAGAAGAACTATGGTGTACCGGATGTAGAATCGAAGGACATCATAAATACAACTACCCGACGTTTATGAATTATGTCGCATCAGGAGCACCAAATTTGATGAATGCACAAGGGATTCCTTGGCGTAGAATATTTTAGACTAGAGGACATTGGTCCAAATAATGATTATACTTACAAAAAAATAAGTGTGCCATCTAGTCTATACTGGAAGTTTTTTGGTCACTAGGGCACGATGAGAAAGTTTGTAGAGCATATCAGCTGCTACAAGAGAAAACAATCAAGACGTACTTGATGAAGAATGATGAACAAATGCAGGCTAAGAAATCTCAGGCATAAGTTCCTCAGACCCATTACCCTCTAGCTTAATACCCACAGGCACAATATGTAAGCTATAAGGGTTAAACTGAAGGCACAAGTTTCTTCAAAAATCTCTTTTTAAGGGTTAAACTGAAGCATCAAGGCTATGGTGAGTAAAGGAGGTATAGTGAATCTGCATAGGGACAAGGGAAGGACATTAAGGAATGATACATGAGATGTGGAAAATCATGCTATAATAGATTCCTTTTAATGTGTGAGGTCATAGGGGTACACGATGGTCGACATATATTATAATAGTGCCATGAGTGGAGTAGTGAAAATCGAGGTGGAAGACCTAGCCACATGTGAGCATAATACAATGATACGTTTATATACATGACTGTAGATATGGAGTACATATAGTATTCCCAAATACATATAAGTACAACGCCCATGAATAGGCATAATTGACTTATGTCATAAGTGGTCACAACCATGTGCAATACATACTGGATTCTGGTCTCCATACTGAATGAAGACATCTTGTACATAATAAAGTACACTACTCTGGTATGAGAACTAAAATCCCATAGGTACTTTCACGATCAAGGTAGTAACATATATGGAATGCCACCATATTTTGAGGTCTTCTACACAAACCATCGATGGTACATGTCCCATCATGTGAATAAAGGTGTTGTGGTCGAACATGATGAAACATCATCTGGTTACCGGTCATTGATGTATACTGTTAACAGACGCGAGACATCCCACTGATGATGAAAATGGGTGTCAAGGTAGCGAGTGCATCCAATAAGTCCGAATAGAGGTGTTGAGGTTGAACACTTGAATAAGCCATCGATTAGGAGACATTGGTGTATTCCTAAATTTGTCGATTGAAAGAGAACCTGCCAATGATGAATAGAAGTCTCAAGGCACTCAACTGACTCTAGATCCCAATTCCATAATAAATGATATGAAGTCGATGGAATGGAATATGCTAGGAGGAGAGAATTAATTAATCCCCTATCAACCAACACAAGGTACACAACAAGGCTGCATAATTTGGAAGAATTCTAATGGACAAGATGTACACGAACTAGTAACCATGTGTGTCTCCCATGCAAGGAAACCACCAATAGGTTCTAATGGAATCCAAGACATGACATGAATCCCAATGTGTGAATAGATTTATTACCGTCGAATACAAGGAAAACCACTCATTCAACGACCAATGATGAGATGTCATTTACCGAGTTCAAGGTCACCTAGCAATGATGAAAGTAGGACGAGGGTGCCAAGTAGGACGACGGATCTATGATGTATCGGGAATGGCCGACATGCAAAGTCAATATAACCGAGGAATGGTTGAATCAGTCTAAATACTTCCTTCGAACAAGAGCATGATGCAAATGGAAATACTTAGGAAACATAGACTTAATATGCAAACTGGGAAAAATATGTGACACTGGAGGAATCAATACAGGCAGGCTTAGTGGTTGGAATCTTAATCAGTGAGTTGAGAAAGCTCTAAATAACGAGTACAGATCCTACTATCATGATAGAAACCTGACCCATGATGAATGGACTCATAAACTGTGATATGATCGAAGGCGGTACGATAGATGCCAATATAATAAAATTCCACTTCTCGTTCAACTTTTTATATATTTTTTTCATATTATAAAGCTTGAAAAATAATAAAATGTTCTTATAGTAAAATAAATAGGAAATGAGTGTTGTGGGAAATAAAACTAGTTTCAAGCAATGGAACATACCTATGCTCAATGAAAGCAAGCACATGTAGGATAAGGAAATTCGAGGGAATGTTTCCTCTTGGATAAGGGGTGATCAAGCTACAAGGGATAAATAAGAGGCTATGCTTGGATAGAGTTGAGATAAGCTCGAGCAATATGGATTATAAAAGTTAAATAGAGAGTTGACATTAAGGTCAATAAGGAAAGTGGATGCATGCAATGTATTTACATCTTGATATAAAGCAGGAGTCCCTAAGGGAAATATCCAGCATAAATATGAGAAAGAACACGAGGTTTCCATTCGAAGATATGCCGGGATGACAAGGGACTCCTAGACCTATGGAGGGAGATCAACATGCACACCAAATGGAAAATCAAGATCTAAATACGGTACCCATGATCGGGAAAGTTGTACTACTTACATAAAGACACTTCTATAAGAAACAAGGAGGTTCCGTGTCAATAAGAAGTGGGTTCGTACCTATGGTCAATGTGACATAGTCATGCGACAATTAAAAAATGAAAGCAAAATCTGATCTTATCCTCAGAATATAGAGAACGATCATACTAGGCACAACCTCTTACCACTTGAAGAAACTGTTCCACAAAAAATCCTCACACTATAACATTGGCCTATAAATCTCAAAAAAATATATAGAGATGAATAAATGACTACAGTGAAGCTATGAAAATCGGGTATGTAAAACCAAAATATATACACCAATGTACAAAGTACCATATGAGGTTGGATGCTCAAATGTAGGTCATTGAGCGTGAGGGAGGAAAATCAAGTATTTCCTCAACCTTTAAATGGTCGACTAAGATTTTGACCATCGAAATGATAAATGACAGTAGGTGCTTCCCTCTCTCAGATACAAGTCAAAAGTGAGATTGATAATCTATTCTCTTGTGAGAGTGCACAATAAGGCTATCCATATAAGTCTCAACTTAAAATACAGATGGCTCTCGGGGATTCATCGAGATTGTAGGAAAAATATCTCTTGTGTTCCCTTCAACATATAGACTATACTCATCAACAGGGAGCACAGGGTGATGAACTTCCTCACCTAAGGCCAACAAGAACTCATCATGCTCAGTCCTTTCACGCTCTAGTAGGGAAGAAGGTATATAATGTAGGTCCTCCTAAGGAATTTTAGGACAACTCATGGTCTTAAAAATCTCATCAATCAGAGGAAAAGTATTATCAAGACAATCATGTGAGCAAGTTGAGTGAACCACCAAAGCGGGTGGGAGCACAAGATCTCCCTCCTTTGTCCTCGAATAGGAAATATCAGGTTCTACAGTAGTTTCATATGAAGCTTGACAAATGAGCTTTAATGTAGACAATGACATAGCCATTTCGACAAATAGGTGCACTTCACAGTATTTGACTCAAGAAGGGAGAGTGTTAGGATCACTCAAATACAAAGTATGAAACGGGATTGGACTCAACGATGATAAAGCACCATCAAAAGTGGAATCAATTGAAAAAATTGGAGCCAAAAAGTTAAATGTTCCCATAAGTGATAGATACATCTTGACACCAACATTCTCAGTTGTCGATCGAAAATTCTCAATAGTTGGGACCGTAGATCCCAATGATGTGGAGGAACTAGAATTGGTGAATGATAATTAATTGATCGTCACGATTTTGCCTTTGTGAAGAAAAGATATGCTGGCCCTAAGAAAAGATAACCAGAATAATGATTGAAAAAATGAAGATTCTGGTTGCAAGACGAGGAAAATTCGTGAAGGAAGGAACCGTGATAGAAGCGGAATAAAACAATTCGAAAGGAAAAGTTCGACCAATTTTGGGAAAAGAGTTAGTTAGACTAAAACCTTTCTTTTAGCAATAAAGCATGATTGTATTTTGGGATGACAATGCCTATTTTTAGATGTAACTGAATGCATTAAAATAGAAAGCCAGCCTGTTGACTGATAGTTGAGAGTCAGTCGATGGTTGAATCAAGAAATACAAAAGCAAAAAAGCTTATAAAAGCACCAATCCAATTTGTGTGCAGGTTGTCCAGTCAAAGATAGGGAGAGTATCGATTTAGGTTGTGGTAGATCGACGATTCAAAGAAGAATAAAATAGATGTAGAGGAACATATCATGAGAGGAGAAAAGAATGTATGAATTATAAAGAATATCTAAAAAAGTGTCCACAAGATGAGTGCATAGACCAAAGGTGCTAACCTATTTCTCATGTCAAATGAATAACACCTTTGTGGTTTTTCCTAGATGGGTTTCCACATTATATATTTTCTTTGTGTATCTTTGATGTTTGCGTCTATGTCAAATGCATGTCTGTCATGATTGAGTTAATCTGAATATGTCACATGACCTCTGTTACACACGTCTAATAGGTTAAATATACGCTAATTCTTTATGATAATTACTACAATATGTGTTGACAGATCAATAGACAGTTATCTTGAATGAATGAATGAAAAAGGAAATATAATTCTTGGTTTCAGTCGAGTGTCCTGATAGTATTACAAGAGAGAAATCCCTGACATAACTATAGAAACCTGGTTCTAGAAGTCCCCATAAGATATCTCAGGTGAGACTTCATCTGTGTCGCAAGTGTTCCCGATGGAGTCCACCTCTGTCGAGCCGATATCTTAGGATTTGTTGACAAACAAGGAATATGAACATGGGTCAAACGAAAGTATGCCAACAAATGGTTATGTTTCCAGGACCATGAGTCATTATGGTGGGGATATGTTTTGGTACCCGACGAAACCAGAAATTCAATATTGGATTGATTATAAAGCACTAGAGTTCACATGGGAGGAAAGTGAAGGATTGTAGCTGAGCCCGACTGAGTGGTTGGAACGATACCTTTACATAGACATTCATGAGATTTTCTTTAGCGAAAATCCCATTGTATTGCATGATTGGTTGTTGAATATAGTGACCTAGGGGAAAAAAATCCAAGGATGAGAAATTCCAAGAGAGCCTAGATGTCCTTAAGAATAAGATGGTTACAATACCCATACTAGTTTTTCCAAATTTGAAGAAAGAGTTTCATATACATGGATGCGTCATTTGTCGCAATCGACATTGTACTAGCCCAGCCTGGTAAATTTTATATTAATCATCATATTTCCTTTGCTATCAGAAAATTATCAACGACAAACAAGAATTATACCACGACCGAAAGAGCAGGCTTAGCCATGTTATACGCGCTTAAAAAGTTTCAACACTACTTGTTGGGAGGGTATTTCAATATGTACACAAACCATTATGCGTTGAAATACTTGGTCAATAAGCCAGTGTTGGGGGGGAATTTGTTGATGGTTTCTCCTCTTCCAAGAATTTTATCTCGAGATTATTGTTAAGCCAGGTCAACTGAATTCAGGACCTGATCATCTCTTAAGGCTATAAAATGAAGAAGATCATGTGAGTCTCGATGATAGTCTTCCTTATGCACAATTATTTGTGGGAGAGGTAGTTGATGATCATTATTGATATATTATACATTTATTGAGTACGAGATATACATCAGCCAGATTCACTACAACATAGAAGAAATAATTAGTTGTGAGAGTTTCATATTTCCAGTTGATCATTGGACAATTATACAAAATGGGACCAGATGAAATCCTTCATCGATGTGTTTTGGAGTAATAGAGACCAATGATATTGAATGAAGTGCATGCTAGTGTCATAGGAGGCCATTATGTCAGAAAAGCCACAGTGCACAATATTTTACAGGCAGGATTGTGGTAGCCTACACTGCATGCATATGCTATAGAGTATTGTCGTAACTATGATATCCACCAGAGATCTTAAAAGTCGTCGCGACAAGATGAAATGTTGCTAGTACCTAAAATAAATTTAGAGTCATTTGAAAAAGGGTTGTTGATTTTGTCAAACCTATTAATCCACCATGAAAGAGAACATGTGTACGCTACATTATCACTGCGACGTATTACTTGACTATATGGGATGAAGTAGTGCTAGTCAAGGATTGTACTGCTATGACCGCTGCCAAATTTTTGTTTGAAAATGTAGTGACTCGATTTGGATGCTTGAATATTTTGATAAGTGATCAAGGAACACATTCTGTGAAGCAACTGATTGACAAATTAATTGAGGAATTTCATATTTAGCACCGAAACAATGCCATATCGCCCACAAACAAATGGTGTTGTTGAAGCATTCAACAAGATAATCGAAAACACATTAACAAAGATCTATAATGTTTAAAGAGATGATTGGGATAATAAGATATATGTGGTACTATATTCTTATCGCATGACCTGTAAAAAGTTGACATGACAAACTCCTCTTAGGCTAGTTTATGGACAATAAGTTGTTGTGCCAATGGAATAGATTGTACCTAGTATCCGGATAGCCGCGACAACAGAGATGATAGAGTTTGGTGTTGTAGAAGAAATATTGTCAAAATTGGTCCAGTTGGAGGAAGAGATCTTTGTCACAGGATATCATGAGAATGTCGAGAAGGTGCAACAAAAAGCTTAGAGTGGCTGACATATCAAGGATAAGCAATTTCGCATTGGTGATCTTGTTCTCTTGTACAGAAGTAAGTTTTTGAATCATCCTGGAAAGCTTAGAACACATTGGTTGGGACATTATAGTATCATTCATATCACTAAAGGAGGAGCAATGCAAATTCAGAAGTTAGATGGAACACCTTTCAAGGTATTAGTGAATGGAAGTTAGCTAAAACCTTCTCAGGATAGCCCCGACTTGGTCCACTAGGAATTGAAAAAAAAATGAAATGAGGAAAAGACAAAATAAAAGAGAAGCAATGGAAATGTTATGAGTGTTTTGTTTCAAAGTTTATGAGTGTTTGGTCACAAACTGTCTATTTTTCAAAGAAAGAGAAAAGTTGTCGCAGATGATATGTCTATCGAAGAAGAAAAAAACGTTGTCGCAAAAGAAGAAAAGTGTCACTAACTACCTGTCTCTCACAAGGAAAGAACTGTGTCATAGACCATATGCTTGTCGCAGGAAAATAAATGTTGTCTCACAATGAAATTTGGTCGCAAGTGAAACTTAGATAGCAATTAATTTGAAGATGCAGGAGATTTCAGCGCCATGCTTTTTGGTCACTTATGCCAATAATGCACAGTAACTACCATTGAAGTGATAGGCGAAGTGATGGTTTAATTAGAAGTTTCCTTATAATTATTAGAAAGATTGCTCCGTGTGATGGAAATCACTGCCACCTTTCCATTTATTTCACGATCATGTGAATGAGCGACTAATTGAATGGGTACACATATATCATCTTCGTGCAGAAGTTTCGTTCATTCTATTGCATCTGTCTGACTATGTTTTTTATTTGCAACTATAAGAACCGAAGTCATTTTTCAGAGAGTGTGGTCATTTTTGTATCCATTACCAGCACATTCAAGAACAAGGCATTGAAACTCCATCACATACGCCTATTTTAGAAGACACCGTAGAAGTGGCCAAGAGTTGCAGAACATGGTTCATTGTCCCTAGTGATTCCTCGAATTATTTTACAACTAGAACTTCCTGGTACATAAAAGAGGACGCGTTCTACTAGCTGAGAATCGCGGGCGACAAGCATCGAATGGATGTGGTTATTACTATAGCTTGTAGAAGCTTTACAGATGAAGGAATTACAATAGAAATGTTTTCAGAAGCCAAATTCGTTTGACTTGGTGAAGTAGCTGAGAACCTCTATAAGCTTGTCACAGAGATGGAATTATAGATGAATCCTAGTACACCTCCAAAGGTACTGACTTAACGAAGAAAAGAAGCAACTGAGGCTACGACAAAAATCGAAGAGGCAGAGGTACTTTGTGCCAAATAGGTTGAGAGTTTTTCTCAATCATGGGAAGATTTGATAGAAAATGAAGAGTTTCAACAAGTAATAGAGTAGTTGCATACTGTTGGGGCAGGATTCAATAAAATGAATAACGATCTAAAGAAGATGCCAACGACCAAAAAATATGAGAAAGGATTTTGGTCTGAAGAAATTACAACAACAAGTAGCAAAACTTTGAATGCATCAGAAGAAGAGTACCAACCGGGTTGCAGAACTTCAAGCAAAAGCATAGAAAGTTGCAAGTATTATTCGACCTGTACATGGAAAGGTGCAATAAGCCTTGGGGTCTATAGGATTGAAACTTCAAAACACATCAGTTACAAACTTGAAGACAATAGAAGCAAAAGTGCAACAGGAAACCAAACAAGTAGTTAAAATCTTTCAATATTTTCAAAGCAAGGACGCACTAACAAAGATCTCAGACTGATGTGGTTTGGGACAAGCCACTAGTGAGTGTTGGGGGCATATTGGCCCTATGAAAAGATAACCAGAACAATGATAGGAAATATGAATATTTCGGTCGCAAGACGAGGAAAATCCGTGAAAGAACAAGTCGCGATAGAAAGGAATAAAGCAAGTCGAAAGGCAGAGCTCGAGTAATTTTGGGAAAAGAGTTAGTTAGACTAAAAGCTTGCTTTTAGTAACAAAGCATGATTGTATATTGGGTCGAAAGTGCCTATTTATAGATGTAATTGAATCTTTGATGTTTTTTTTTTAATGTCAAATGCATATCTATCATGATTGAGTTAATCTGAATATGTCACACAACCTGTGTTACGCACATCTAATAGGTTAAATATATGCTAATGCTTTATGATAATTGTTGTAATATATGTCGATGGATCAGTAGATAGTTATCTTAAATGAATGAATGAAAAAAAAAGTGTAATTCCCAGTTTCGGTCGAGTGACCTCATAGTATTATAAGAGAAATCCCCAACATAACCGCAAAAAAATGGTCTGGTAGTCTCCATAAGATATCTTAGATGAGATTTCATCTGCGTCGCAGAAGTTGCCAACAGAGTCCTGGTCTATCAGTATGATCTCTTGGGCTTTTTTGACGAACAAGGGAACTGAACCTGGGTCGACTGAAAATATGCCAACATGATACAACAGGTACCACAGACAATACGATCACCTTCATGGCATAAACGAAGTTTCGACCCAGTAAAAGTTTGTAGCCAAGGGGTGCATTAACCACCTCAACCTCGAAAGACATAATATTCCCTCTTAACTAGACCTAAAGAGAAGGAATAATTTCGAGTGACCTAAATGAGCGTCCATCGAATGTTGTCAACACAATCATAGATTGTGACAACTGGGGAAGTTAAGACCCTTCCAACAAGATAACGAGATGACTGATGTCGAATCGCCTTAATCAATAACTGTGTGTTTGATGGTGTTGTTTAGGCACTCCAAATGGACTTGAAAATCCACATGGTAAGGCAAGTGACGATGGACATCATCTCTCTCAAACTTGATCCTACTTAGACTGCTTAAATCATTAGCTCTCAAAGAAGCCAACAAGGAATTCCTCTACGAGTGACAAGCCTAAAGCACTTCTAAGGCCGACGTCAGACATGGCATTTGGCCCATATCCTCCATAATAGAGTATTTTTTGCTGACTTGGGAATTAGTATTGTGCATCAAGTGCTTCATGAATCCTTTCGGTATGCATGGCATAGTCTCAGGCTTGTCAATATGCAATGAGATCTCAGGAGGTGTAGGCTCTTTACCCATGGTTGGTTGCTACAGACCTAATTACATGAACGAGTCACAACATGAACAACCAACATCATATTGATACAAACATGACCACTTTCAGCAACCGACGGGTTTTGACTCCCACCAACCCGGTGGCCAGAGTCCTCAAAGTCATATTTTGATTATGCGGAAGGGGATCCATCAACACATCTGGATTATGTGTGATCCACTTTGAGGCCTCGTCAATTATAGGGCACAAATGCATAAGATGGTCTCCTCCATAAAGCTTACATGGTATTTTGACCTTTTGTTTAGTTTTCTTGTCCCCCCTAGCATTTTTTTCATTCTTGTCATAACTAATGTTCTCCTTTTTATTTCCACCCTTCTTACCATTCTTCCCCGTTTTCCTATTCTGTTTGATTTGTTGTTTACCCTTCTAGTTCGATGATTGCACAGAATGTACATCCATTAATTGGGTGGGGGTGGACGAAGACACAACTTGTTTGGTCGCAAACCGGTTAAGTGGCAAATTATTTATTTGATGTGTAACCCGGTCCACAAATTTCGCACTTGCAGGTCCAACGATGCGATCGGCATGTGCGTTGGATTTAAACTTGGAATCATGGTTTAACCTCAGTGCGACAGGGATAATATCATAGAGCCCAAACTGAGCATAAATTTAGTCTAATTGTTGAGCTCAAAAAATGTCTTGTTCCTCTGTTTTCAATTCATACACCGAAGCATCCTTCACAATATAAGGCAATAAGGACTTAAGGAACCATTCCAATAAGAATTCTGGTGGAATGTTTCCATTAATGAATCGCTTTCGTTTACGCCACTCTTGAATATGGTAAGAAATATGGGTGGCTTTGTCTTTCTTGAAGGTCGACAAGAGTTAGGTATCGACAACTGAAAGTGATTAAGGAAGACCATGGCCAAGTCATTAAAGGTTCGGTATGTGCCACCAAGAATATTTATATACCATTTTGGGGTTGAACCTATGAGGGTGCTATTGAGGCCTGGAAATTCGTAGGCAACAACAGTAAGGGATTCTCCCCAGTCAACGTTCCCAACTAGCCCGTGACTGTTTGGTATGTGGAATCCGTCCGGTTTACGGTCTGGCTACCGTAGGTCAAAGTAACAAAAAACAAAAGCTTTACCGGTTGCGGGCCGATCCACCGTGTATTTTTGTATTTTTTGACTTAAGTATGATATGCAAGTGCCTAACTAACCATGCAGGGCGATAAGATGCAAGGAGCAGTCACAACATGATGCGCAGGTTCTTACCTCTCGTCTTAGCATTCACAAGCATCTAAATCACATACAACAAGAAATTAAAACTAACTACCTAAACTATCCCTAGGGAGCAGGATTATCATTCATTGGCGAGTAATATATTTTGTACATGCATTATGAAGAGTTACAGATAGCTGATACTTCTTTCAAGACACATGAACAATTACAGATATTTGAACAACCAGATAGCCAATTGTTTATGGACAACATTTATTACTCATGGTGGAAAACATCACAAAAATATACTGAAGAACATTCAACAAGAACATAGGTTCATGAAATTAAACACTCTCACAGTTAATGAAACACAGCTGAAAATGAAATAGTTCCCCTTCAACATTGATACATTCCACATTTCGCTTTCTCCAGCAAGCAAAAGTTGCAGTTTCTGATTGTAAAACGAAATAGTTCCTCTTACAAGCAAATGGTGTACAAGTTTTTCCAGGGAAAAAGTAATTTCTAAGTTCTACTTTCCAATATTTAACTACAACTGCAGACCGCTTGGGCTGCCCCCCTCCTAGCCTCTGACCTTCTCGTTCCCCAACGCTTCATATCCCTTTATCTTTTCTGTGCATGCTCATGATCAGCTGAGTAACTGCCGGACCTTTCAGAGCTGCTCCTCTGTCACCAGTCATTTTGTCTTTTCCTTCGTTTGTCCTTCTTATGATCCTGCTAGTTTCGGATCTACCTCTACCAAACGGTCCGTCTTCCTCCACGCCGCGGTAGTTTGACCGATCTTGCGAACCTACCTGCAATCAAACGACTAGCATCATTTATTGGAATTGCGTTATAAAACAAAGCAGCGAATTACATCAATTGAAACGGCCTATTAGAATATAATCTGTTAGGGATTATTGTAAATAAATAATAAATAGGAATATGAATAGATGCATAGGAAGATGAAACGGCTGGTTCTCAACCGCCACATTGTAATGTATAAATATTTGCATTTGGCTATGTAATACATTGAATCGGGAGTTATTACCAACAAGTGGTATCAGAGTAAGGCTGTATTCCATAACTTCTACTGCATTTATTCCCATTACTGCCATTCTGCCTGCCAGTCCATTGCCAGACTGCTCCATCAGTCTGCCAGTGGAGTCGCATGCAATGTATGCGTTACTCCATCTGCCCGAGTTTACTCTCTGCTAGAAAGATTGTGGTATACCTAACCCTAATTTTTTTGTGAGTGAGATAGAAGCTGCGCTCTCATTTGGAACTACGGCCTCCACCTGCCGTCACTCCCTCAATTCTCTGTGTTTTTTTTTGTGATTATCTGCATCTCGTCACTCTCTTATCCTGAAATTTTTTTATCACTATCTGCGAGAGGTTCTAGACGCCATTGAAGGGAAACATAAAGTTCCTTTGGTATCTTCCACTGTGCCAGGTCTGTGTCCAATCTGGGAGGGTCGTGAGCCACCCCTTTGCTAAATCTGCGAAGAATTAAGAGACTGTGGTCTTGCTACTTTGTTAAATGAAGAAGCTGTTTGTATTTGACCGTTGGGAATGAAAACCCTAAATTTACCCATCGTAAATTCTGCAAACATTTTTCAAAATGGCCCGTGAATGCTGTGCGTGAAGCTGTAAAGACTACATTGGCGACCACAGTGGGAGACTACCTGCGTGTAACGGTGTAAGCTGGTGATTTCGAGCCTTGTAACGGTGTAAGCTGGTGATTTGAAGGGAGAACACTGGTGCCTGCGTTGAAAACTGGTGCCTGCGTTGAAGGACGCCTGAAAACTGGTCCCTGGATTGGTATCTGATATTTGTGGTATTGCTATATGATAATATACTGCGTTGATAATATACTGGTGATTGCTACCAGCGTGAATACAGCGTGGAGCTGCGTGGAGACCTGTGATGGTATATAATACTTGCTGCGTGATAATGTATATAATACTTGCTGCGTGATGGTATATAATACTTGCTGCGTGATAATGTATGCTGCGTGATGGTATATAATACATGTTGTTGATCCAATTCCTATAAGCTGTTGTTCATTGCAGAATCCTCGTGTCTTCTGCTCGAATATTGGAAGAATCTATGGTATAAGCTGTTGTTCATTGCAGAATCCTTGTGTCTTCTGCTCGAATATTGGAAGAATCTATGGTATAATACATGCTGTTGATCCAATTCCTATAAGCTGTTATTCATTGCAGAATCCTTGTGTCTTCTGCTCGAATATTGGAAGAATCTATTGGAGGAATCTGCATGATGTATGTGAATCTGAGTTTTGATGGATAATCTTTGTTGTGTGAGCCGTGGTTTAATGTGTGAGATTTGTTTTGAGATATTCTGTGTATGATTGGGTGTTGCAACCACCCAAGAAGAGATCTCAATATTCAAAGATGAGAATCTATGGAAGAGTAAGCCTATTCTAATGACAATTTGCTGAAGATTCATGCCATTATTGAACTCTCTGAAGCTGCGACCTACTAATTCTTTGTGAAGACACCATTTTCTAGGGTTCCGTGTTTGCTACGGTTCTCTTACATATACTGATATGCATTCAAATGGTGTGGCTGCATGATAAATAAAATGGCATGGTTTCTAATCTTATTGTTCTCTCCATCATTTACTCTCATATTTTGTAAAATGTGATACTCATTTTTTTTGGAAAAATCTGGATCACGAAACACTGGTTGAGGTACATGTTGCTGGTGTTTTGCACTGTGTAAACCTAGACTGCTGAAAACCTATTGAAGACTGTGTTTTATGCTGCTGAAGACTGCGTTGTATGCTGAAGACTGAGTTGTATGCTGCTGAAGACTATGTTTTATGCTAAAGAATATCATCTATTTCTAGTGATTGATATATATTTTGATATATTTTGTATTGACTGATATATATGTTATAAACTTGCATTGTACACCTTGGCAGAGACTATAGACCTGCAAGGTTATTGTTTTTCTCTTTGTCATATCAAGTTTATTATTGTAAATTACACTAACAGTCGTAAAAGATGCACTCTTTGGCATCTAGTATTGGTGCTGCCCTAGCTGGAAAAGACCAATCCAAAGACCCTTCCAAGGGAGATTGTAGCAAGAGAGGCAGAGGGGGCAAAAACAACTCCAGAAAAAGATCAAAGTGCAAGCGTTGTGAAACGATTGGGCACACATCAGATCAGTGTTGGGCTTCATGGGACTCCATCAAAGACAAGCACAACCAAAAGAAAGATCACCAAGACGCTAGTAAATCTTCTGATTCTTGTATTGTTGCACATTGTAATCTTGGATTTAATGAAATGACTTCTCTTTCATCTTACAAAGATTGTTGGCTGCTTGATACTGGTGCAACATCACACATGACATTTAGAAAAGACTGTTTTGAAGAACTGAATGAAACAATAGATGGCATAGTGTACTTTGCAGATAAGTCAAGCATTAAACCAAAAGGAATGGGCACCATTCGACTGAAGATGCATGGATTCCCTGATTTCTTGTTGAAGAACGTTCTCTATCTTCCAGAGTTGCAGAGAAGCCTGCTGTCCTTGGTGGAGATTCGACAGCAAGGCCATTCCATCCACATGTTTGATGGAATCATTGAAATAAGAAAGTCCTCTGACAACCAAGTCATCATGACAGGATATGAAGATGGAAAGCTGCTGAAGCTCAAGGGTTCATCCACAAGATTTCAGAACTATGCCTACCTCTCTCAGCATGGATAAGGTAATATGTCATCTAGTTCATTATGGCATGCAAGATTTGGTCATCTAAATTATAACAGTCTTCGTTTGTTGAGAAAGAATGGTGTATTTGGCTTGCCCACCATTCCTAAAGAGAAGAATAAATGTGATGCATGTATTTTAGGGAAACATAGTAAGCTGCCATTCCATGAATATAATTTTAGAGCAAGTAGGAAATTAGAGTTAGTACATTCTAATTTGTGTGGCCCAATGCCAACTCCTTCAGCAAATGGGAACAAGTATTTTATGACATTTGTTGATGACTACTCAAGAATGTGCTGGACATACTGTTTAAAGACAAAATCAGAAGCATTTCAAACATTCAAAGACTCT